>JAPTJF010000275.1:0-83916 GCA_029339195.1 Micractinium sp. NFX-FRZ
ACCCTCCATGCACCACCCACCCTGCTGCCAGAGACGGACGCTGAACTGGTGGACAGCGGTGGACAGCGTGTGATACTCGATGCGTGCCAGGTCTTCTCCCACAACCTTGCCGCCGTCCAGGCCGGCATTGCTGCGCCTCCTGCCGCACATGTGCATCACCTCCTGCCCCACGTGGCTTCCTCCTTGCATCGCACCGCTGTTGAGCTGTGGCTTGTTCGCACCAAGGCGGGGCGATCAGTGATGACACTCTGAGTCGAGCCTAAAGCACGCTGGCAAGCTGCCGTGCTGGTGATGCTTCCGAGTAGTGATCTGAGACCCCCCGCTCTTGGCACTAGATGGCGCATTGCTGCTGCGCTCCTCCCGTGTCGTTCACTTTGGCCGGTCGAGGTTCACCCCCATGGCCACCCACTAACACACTGCAGGGCTCCACAAAACCGGCCCAACCGGTTAACGCACTCTGCCCCCTTTGGCCTTCCCCTCACCCCCCTCCCAGCGCAGGGCTCCACCTGGCACACGAACCGCCGCAACTACTTCACCCACAACCCGCACCCGCCCACCCTGGCGGCCCTGGTGCGACCTGGGGATGTGCCGTACCTGCGGGAGGGCGGGCGCTACGCGGTGTGGAGCGACAAGCTGACGGTGAGCGGGGGGAGGGGGGTGGAGGGTTGGAGAGTGTTGAACTACAAGGTGTTGGTGAGGGTGTAGGGTGGAGGGTGGGGAGCTGCCTGTGCAGCTGCAGCTGCCATGCAGGCAGGTCCAGGCTGCACACGTCGCACTACAGGGACAGTACTGCCCACCCCATGCCAGCCTCTGTGCCGGTGGGGCCTCCGCCTCCACAAATGCCAGTGCTCCCACTCCTGCCTGCCTCACACTGCTCCTACCCCTGCCTCCCGCCCCGCCCGTCGACAGGAGCTGCGGGTGATGGGGCGGGAGGACGCCTGGCGCCTCAACCTGCGGGGCGGCGGCGGCCACGACCTTCTCACCATCTCACCGGTGCTGGAGAGCAGTGCTGCCAGCGGGGCAGATCCCAGCGGGGCAGCTGGAGGCGGCACAGTGGCAGTGGCACCCATTGGTTTGGTCAACATGATGAATGCGGGGGGTGCCGTGCTCAGTGCTGAGCTGGCGGGTGAGCTGAGGTGGCAGGGAGGGCGGAAGGTGCTTGGAGGGGCGAAACAAAAGTGGACTTACGTTGCAGCTATTGTGACGGTCAGGTGAGGCCAGCGTCTGACATTTCCTACTCAGCTGCACCCCACATTGCTGCAGAGCCCGGCGACAGCCGCGCCAATGGCGGCAGCAACGATGCGTGCTCCGTGGAGCTCCGCCTGCAGCTGCGTGGCGGCGGCATCTGCCTCCTGTACGCCTCGCGCCGCCCCGCTGCCGTGCTGCTGGACGGGCAGCCCGCGGGCGGGGTGGAGTGGGAAGAGCGCAGCGGCGCGCTGTGGTTCGCCGTGCCGTGGCGCGAGCAGGGGGGCGGGCGGCACCGCGCGGTGATTCGCTTCTAAGAGGGCACCACCCTTGGTGCATGTGACCTTGCTGGATAAGAGCTGTGCATGGATGTCGGTTCTCTGCTGTTGCGGCACACCTGTAATGCAAGCACCCGTGCACTTGCCACCCCCAACTCTGCAGTTATCGGTCAGCAATTCAAGTTTACAGGCAGTAATGAAACAAGTACAGAAAGCTCCGTGGCAAAAACAGTTTGTCTATACATGCACAAGTTGTCTGTGCAACACAGGAAGCGGGGAGGGGCGGGCGGCCTTCTCAGCAGCGCCGCTCAACAAGAATGTACAGCAGGGCGGCGCAGGCGTAGCCGGCGGCCAGCGTGAGCAGCGTCAGCAGGGCCAGGCCCAGCATGGGGGCAGCAGACAGCAGGGAGAGCAGCAGGCCGGCGGGGAGGAGGTACAGGATGGCCCACAGGCGGGCCTGCTCGTGGATGAGGTACAGGCAGTACGACAGCTGGCTGAGGGGGGTGAACAGAGGGGAGCCGAGGGCGGAGGCAAGGGCGGAGTGGAGGGGGTCAGAATGCAGCATGAGGGCCAGCAGGGAAACAGCGACGGTGAGGGCGACAAAGGGGGAGCCCCAGTACACGAGGGCTGAGTAGAGGCGGCTGAAGAGCGGAGACCACAGCGCCTCGCCGGGCACGCCGTGCGGCGACCAGGCCAGCAGCGTGTGAAGCAGCGCGGCCTGCAGGCACAGCGCGGCAGCACCCACCAGCGTGCGCCGCCGCATGACCCAGCTGAGGGCGGCATGGGAGCGGAGCAGCAGGCCCAGCGCCGCGCCCAGTGCCAGCTCAGCGACGCGGGTGCCGGTTGGGAAGTAGGAGGCCGTCAGGAGGGCGCCATAAGCCTCCATCTCAGCTGGCAGCTTGATGTCGCCGAACGGCAGGCGCAGCGCCTGGGCGGAGAAGGCCTGCTGCAGGCGCCAGGCCGTGCCGAGGGCAAAGACGGCGGCCAGGGCGGCGGCCAGGCGGGCACGGAAGCCGGGTGCACGTGGGCGCAGCGCCCACAGCGCCAGGGGAAAGAAAGCGTAGAACTGGACCTGGACAGACAGGCTCCACAGGTGGACGCCTGCACGAATGGGGGGAGGAAGGGGCCGACACAGCTGAGTGAGTGAGCAGCCTAGCCTCACAGTGGCAGCGAGAGGACCGAGCGCTGCCAAATGAAAGCATCAACGCACTGTCCAGCCCCATTTACAGCAGGCGGCACGCCGCTTGGCCCACACCCCAGCAGCCCTCCCCTCGGCAGTGCTCACCGCATCCCTTGCTGACGTCAGCATTGGTGATGAACAGGGCGTTGCGCCAGACGCCCGAGGGGCAGGCACCAAAGGCAAAGTTCCGGGCGACCGCTGCCTCTGGAGACAGGCCCTCACGGGGGCCCAGGGCTGTGAGGATCAGCAGGTTGGCTGCCGCGTAGGCGGGCAGCAGGCGCAGAGCGCGGCGCCGCCAGTAGCCCAGGACCACGCGGCCGCAGGAGGGCGGCTGATCTGAGGCGGTGGGGCCCTCGCTGCTGCCGTTGCTACCGCTGTTCACACGTGTGCCCTCCATGAGCGGCAGCAGTTGGTAGGTGGCCAGCATGGCGGTGGTGATGAGAAAGAACTCCACACCCAGGGGGCCGCCCACGCGTGCCGCGCTGCACAGGGTGCAGAGGGTGGGTAAGTAAAAAGGAGGCCGGGGGGGCAGGCGGCAGAGGGCGCCGTGCATGCATCGACAGTGAGGAGTACAGAGCCCAGTGACGTGGCGGTGCAATGAACAGCTGCCGCCCTGCTGCGCGCTCACTTGGCGAGCCAGTGGTGGCGGGAGAGCTGGGAAGTCGTCTCAAAGGGAAGCAGAGCGGTCCAAAGGCTCAGCCAGCAATGAAATAGCACCACAGCGATGCTGGAGAGCGCCCGCAGGCCGTTGAGGCAGCGGAAGTCGAGCAGCGGCGGCCGGCCGCTGGCGGCGCGCTGCTGTGTGTTAGTCTGCTGCGACGCAGACGCACGAAACTCGTCTGACGGTAGTGTCCGCTTCGACACGCTGATTAGCTGAGCTGCAAAGGCCGCAGAGGCCGCCCGCTCCAGCGAGAGGGACATGCTGTGCTTGCAAGAGGGGGAGGAGGGTTGTTACGTGGTATTCCAGTTCGATTGATGAATGGGGATAAAGCATGCTAAGCTCGCAGCTATGTAGTCCAGGCGGGCCGCAGTACCCCCAGCTGGCAGCCCCCTCGCCAGATGGCGCAGTCGCCGAGGGCTCCTTGCGAGCTCCAGCACCCTAATTGGAACCTGGAAACCACTCGACTGCGCCCCAGTCCCGCTATACCGCCTCCAGGCGGAGTGCCGCTGCAGGCAGCGCCGCCAGCTGGCGCCGTCCGTCCGCAGGGTTGGCCCACACAAGCCTTTAGGTCAGTTCTTCCTGGCGCCTTGCAGGGTTCTCCTTCCCGTATCCAGAATAGCAAGTGTTATTTACAAAACTTTCGACTCATTGCCACCGCTTCAGCAGCGCACGGTGCAATGGCAGCGCACATGCATAGCCGGCACCCAGGGTGCCGAGCGTGACGGCAGCAAACCCGAGCAGCGGTCGCTCCACAATCAGCCCCGACACAAGGCCGGCAGGGCACAACAGCAGCAGCACCCACAGGCGGGCCTGCTCGTGCATCAAGTACTGTGCATACGAGAGCTCAGCCAGGGGGCGCCACGGCCCCGCCCGCAGCAGGCGGGCCGCCAGAGTGTGCACCGGGTCGGCATGCAGAATGAGAGCCAGCAGGGTTGCGCCTACTAGGGCGGTGACAAAGGGGCCTCCGAAGGACAGCAGCGCAATGTGCAGACGGGCATAACCCAGCGGCCAGGGCGCGCCCCCCGGCGGGCGGAACAGCAGGTGGCGCTGCATCAGGAGGCGGGCATACGTGGCCTGCAATCCCAGCGCCGCCGCCGCCAGCAAGGTCCGCCTGCAGGGGCAAGCAAGCAGCAGCGGGGGCAGTGGGGCAGCGGTGGTGGGCAGTGCTGCTGTTGTACAAAACCCGCTCACCAGACTGTGAACACACCCAGGCTGGGCACCAAGGGCACACAGGATGCATCTACAAGCCCCTCGGCTGCCGCCGCTGCCGCCCCTGCACACCTGCGCTGCAGCCAGGCGAGCGCCCCGGGTGAGCGGAGCAGCAGGCCCAGCGCGGCGCCGCCCGCCAGCTGCGCTGCGCGCCCGCCGGTGGGCAGGTAGCTGGCCGTCAGCATGTTGGCCCAGCTGCGCTGTGAGGCCTCGTCCACTGCAAAATCTGCCACGGGAAGCTCCATAAAATCGACCTGGCTGGCGGCCCACAGGCGCCAGGCGGTGCCGAGGGCAAAGGCGGCGGCCAGGGCGGCGGCCAGGCGGGCACGGAAGCCTGGGGAGCGAGGGCGCAGGGCCAAGAGAGCCAGAGGGAAGAAAGCGTAGAACTGGACCTGCAGCGCCACAGTCCACAAGTGGATGGCTGCGTGCGGGGAGAAGGGGGCCGGGTGGGCCGGGTGTGAGCTGAACAGCAAGCGGTGATGCACACACACAAGAGCATGCCTCACCGGCAGGCTCTGCACTACCCACCACACCCATTGCAGGCTCACCGCAGGCGCGAGGGCCCAGCCAGTTCTGGAGGAACAGCGCGTTGGCCCACAGGGTGCGGGGGCAGTGGTAGAAGTGGAGCCAGCGTGAGACTGCTGCCTCCCGGGGCGCGCCGTCTGCCGGCCCCAGCGCCAGCGCTGCCAGCACATTGGCGACGACATATCCCGGCAGCACACGGGCCGCCCGGCGGCGCCAGTAGCGCAGCACCACCGCACGGCAGCTGGGCGCGCCCTGCTTCTGGTCTTCCATGAGCGGCAGCAGCTGGTACGCCGCCAGCAACACGCTCAGCATGAGCATCACATCCACCCACAGCATACCGGCTGAGGCCAGCCTGCAGGGAGGGGTCCGGAGCCGAGGGTTGAGTTGTCACGCACAGGCAGACGGACAGGCAGGCAGGGGCGCAGGCCAGCGGCGAGTCGCCTGCCTTGCCTGATTAGGGGTTGGCTGAGCGTCAGCTCATACTTGGTTTTGTGATCCAGGAAGAACTGCCAGAAGCTGAAGCAGTGGAAGCACACCACGCCAATACTGGCAACCGCTCGTACTCCGGTCAGGCAACGGACGTCGGCGGCGGGAGGCAGGGCACCGGCGGGAGGGCCCGCAGGGCCTGAGCGGGCGGCCGGACCAGTGCTCAGGGGCTGAATGCTGCTCATTTCTGACTCAATACTGGAGGTTGGGGGGACGGAATCCGCTGCGTCCGGAGCAAAAGGCTCACTCGCACAAAGGAACAGCGCACACAGCTGGGGCTGCCTCGCTAGTACGAGGTGGCGACACACATACTGGTGATACTCATGACCGCGGCCGAAGGCTGGGAGGCCTTTTTCAATGCACCCTTGCAAACTGAGCGCAGCAGGACACAGCACGTCGGCGCGTTCAATTCCTGCCCGCGCTTCGCCCCAATTGCACCGCCCAATGGCGCACCTGCGCCCCCGCCCCTTGACATCTCTGCCCGTCGACAAGCTCAGCACCGGCTGCCCGGAGCTGGACCATGTGCTGGGCGGCGGCCTGCCCTGCGGCAGCCTCACGGAGCTGGCAGGTGCGTATGGTACTGAGCAGAATAATATGGCAAGGGGGCGATCACCTGGCCCACCTGCCTCTGCCGTCGCCGCCCGCCCGCTCACCACCGGCCGCCCGCCTCCCTTGCAGGCGAGGCCGCCGCCTCCAAGACGCAGCTCTGCCTGCAGCTGCTGCTCTCAGTGCAGCTGCCGCGCGAGTTCGGCGGGCTGGAGGGATCGGCTGTGTATGTGTACACAGAAGGAGAGCCAGCCATGAAGCGCTTGCACCAGCTGGCGCGCTTCCTGCCGCTGCGGTACGCGCCTCCTGTCCGCCTCCGCTACTGACGTTGAGCGCTTGCTTGGAGTTCAGCCGTGTAGCATGGCCGGGCGCCTGGACTGCGGCCTGCCTCCTGCTGGCACCTGCACATCTCCCGACTTGCTCAACCTCTCACCTGCCCGCCTGCACCCCGCCCTTGCCTGCCTGCACCCTACCTGCTGCCCCGCAGCTACCCTCCCGAGGCGCTGGCCTCCCTGCCCAACCCTGCCGCCAACATATTCGTGGAGAAAGGAGTGGAGACTGCAGCTGGCCTGCTGGCCCGCCTGCAGCGCCTGCGACCGCTGCTGGACCGGCAGCGCCGCCTGGCTGCGGCGGGCGGCAGGGCCGGAGCCGGCGCCAGCAGTACAGCCAACGGCGGCGGTAGCACAGCCAGTGCTAGTAGCAGCAGCGGGGCCCGTGCGGTGCGCCTGCTTGTGGTTGACAGCGTGGCGCACGTGTGCCGCGACATGGGCGACACGGTGGGCGTGGGGGAGCTGACGGGGCGCACGGAGCTGCTGTTCAAGATCTCGGCACTGCTCAGGTGAGGGGCGTGGGACCAGGGGGTGTTTAAGCCGGTCGGGTCACGAGTCTGAGAGGCAAGGAATCCATGTGTGCGAGCAAGCTGCGTTTCGGGGCTCAGGAGGTGGGCTGTAGGTGAGGGGTCCCGGCGTAACAAGTACATGCCTGATTTCTCACGCGTGGTGCCCATGGGGGGGAGCCAGGTCGGTGCATGGTTGGGCAGGCAGCAAGTCACGTGCCGGGAGCGTTTGTTCCTGTGCCATGTCACGGTATGTCATGCTGCCTGTTGCCGGGGTGGGACCTCATTAAGAAACCCTGCTGCTGCTTACGTGAACCTGGCCATGCCTTGGGAGAGGTCACGCTCGCCATCCCGGCAAACTAGGACAGGGTCGAACAAGGGTGCACCCCTTGTTCGACACCTTTCTGCCCTGCTGTGCTGCTCCTCCCCCAGCACGTGCAGCAGACTCACTTTCCACGGTGCACCCGCCCCCCTTCCTGCATGCAGGCGGTACGCCGACGAGTTTGGCCTGGCCGTACTGCTGGTCAACCAAGTGGTGGACTGCTTTGCTCCCGAGGCACGCGGCCTGGCGCTGGCAGCGGCCACAGCAGCAGCCCCCGCCTCTGCCCGCCAGGCAGCGCTCACAGGAGGCCTTCGGCTGTGGTCGCTGGGGCGGGAGGTGGTGCCGGCCCTGGGCCTGGCATGGGCAAACTGCGTCAACAGCAGGCTCTTCCTGGCGCGTTGTGCCGGCCCAGACGGCGCCTCCCCAGCGCTCTTCCATGGCGCGCCCAGCCCCGCGGCGCAGGCGGCGGCGGCCCAGGGCGCGGGTGGCGCCGGCAGCTGCGGCGCCGGCAGCGTAGCCGCCCCGGCGCTGCGAAAGCTGCAGGTGCTCTTCAGCCCGCACCTGCCTCAGGGGGAGTGCTACTATGTGGTTGAAGCCACAGGTGTGAGGGGGCTGCACCCATCTGAGCTGGAGCAGCACGATGCAGCGGCAGCGGCTGCGGCGGCAGCTGCCTGGGAGCAGCAGCGTCGCGAGCAGCAGCGGCAGGCGTGGGAGCAGCAGCAGCAGCAGCAACAGCAGGGGTGGCAGCAGCAGGGATGGCAGCAACCGCAGCAGCAGGGGTGGCGGCAACCACAGCAGCAGGGGTGGCAGCAGGAGCAGCTGCATGTCCAGCAGCTGGATCAGCAGGGGTGGCAGCAGCAGCGCCAGGAACAGCCTCGACATCAGGAGCATCAGCAGGAGCGGCAGCAGCAGCCGTGGCAGGAGCAGCAGGAGGGCGGGCAAGGCCGGCAGGGTGCATGGCAGCCGTGGAAGCAGCACGACCAGCAGCAACAGCAGCAGGCACAGGAAGGGGCCTGGCAGACATGGCAGGGGCATGGGCAGCAGCAGCACGCACCCGATGCCCATGGGCGCGGATGGCAGCAACAGCAGGCACCCCAAGCCCACGGGCGTGGGCAGCAGGCACCCCAGCTGCAGCAGCAATGGCACGGGCACGGGCAGCAGGCGGCCCAGTTGCAGCAGCAGTGGCGCGGGCAGGAGCAGGAGCGACCCCAGCAGCAACACCAGGCGCCGCCACCAAAGCATCAGTGGGAAGGAGAACCGCAGCACCACCAGCAAGAAGGCGGCGGACGAGGGCCGCCGCACTGCGGGATGCAGGGCCATGCCGGCAGCTGGGAGCAGCAGCAGCAGCAGCACCGGCAGCCGCAGGGCCAGCGCCGCCCATTACAGCAGCAGCAGCCAGACCCACATCAATTCTGGTAGGCCATTTGGGAGTGTAACAAAGCTTGGCCACACTTTGTTGAGGGCCCCGCGCACGCCCGCTTGTGCAAGGCAGTTCGGCATGCATGGCGGCACGAAGGCGCTGCCGTCACTGGTCCCCCGCCCAGCTTTTCCCTGCAGCACCGCAGTGCCTCGGCTCTATTCTGCAATCGGGCGCCACATCTCTGCCACATTGCGGCTCAGATTGACGCGGGCCAATCGCAAAAGTGCGATGCGCATCGGCGGCCCACCGAAGTGGCGGCTACGTGGGTTTGTCACCCAGCCATCCTTATTTTTTTCTCCCTTTTGTTGTGTGGCTGCTACCAGTTCCTCAAGATGCCTGTGCCAGCTGCCAAGGAGCTCCTGGCGAGCACCGCGCTCGCCAGCGTGCTGCCCAACAACTCCCTCGTTTCTGTGACCACCGGCTGCCGCATGGAGGCCGCGGTCCAAACCCTCCACAACAC
The DNA here is from genome assembly GCA_029339195.1 of Micractinium sp. NFX-FRZ. Lineage (NCBI taxonomy): Eukaryota > Viridiplantae > Chlorophyta > Trebouxiophyceae > Chlorellales > Chlorellaceae > Micractinium > Micractinium sp. NFX-FRZ. Next base: position 9,108 of record JAPTJF010000275.1, read on the forward strand.
CAAGATCCTGAGTGTTCCGGTTATGGCCAAGGGGGTGAGGAGGGACAGAGTGTGGCATGCGGTGATGATCGCCGGGGCGGTCGGGCTTCTGTGGAGGGATGAAGGGATCTTTGGGTGCAGTAGAGAGGCTGTAGCTGGGAGGTGCACGGATATGTGCTCTGGCCTGGCTGTGCCGCCGCTGCCGCCCCTGCTGCCGTCGTCCCTGTATCCCCTCCCCTGCCTTTGTTCAGAGGGGTATCTGTTGGCTGATGGGCTGCGCATCGCGGCTGCATTTGCAGGAGTACCACGGCTGCATCTCTGTGAACGACCTGCTCAAGAACCTGATCCTGGGTAAGCGCTGTGCTGCGGCGGTGCCGGGCTTGAGCAAGGCGAGGGCGCGGGCAGCTGCGGCAGGCGCTCGCCAGGCAGGCAGGGTGGCACGAGCACAGAATCTTGCGTGCAGCCGTCACGGCGGCAGTTGTAGCGTACATCCGGTGTGCGCTGTTTCCAACTTTGCGCTGCGCCCCATCCATGAACCCCGACTCTCCCACCACCCTCGAGCCAACTCTCCCCCGCCCCGTGCCGTGCAGCCCTGAACGCCAAGCACCCGCACTGGCTGGAGTCTGGCGCGTCTGTGTTCACTGGCGAGGACCTGGTGGGCATGGGCAAGGAGCTGCTGGGCAAGACCGTCGGGGAGCTGGACCACAGTGAGTGGGATGGCGGGGTGCTTGCTGAGCTGGCACAGTGGAAGGGCACAGTGGAAGGGTTTAAGAGCTGGGGAGGGACCAGAGTGAGTGTGGCAGGGGTGGTGCGGGCGAGCTGGGGTGGTAGTGAAAGGGACAGGCGCCCGCTGGGAGGGTGCTTTTCTTGTGGGAACATTGTATTTGGTACATGGCAGGGGGTGGCCAGGGGCCAGCCGGCACCTCCTTTTGCGTGGATCAGAGGCGGCGGCAGCGTCGTCTACGCCCGTCACAGCTGAGGCCATCAACACAGCAACAAAGCCATGTGCCTCTGCCTCTCGTGCATGCCCTGCCGCTCACCCTGTTGTGCACGCTTTGCAACGCCTGAATGCACGCTTGCCCAACCAAGCGACCGCCCCCACTCCTGCTGCCCCCCGGCGTGCAGCCGGCGCGCTGTTCCTGCTGAACGCGCAGACCAACACCTCCATGCTGGACTTTGTGGTCAACTGCTTTGACATCAAGGACAACCACCACGTGCACCACCGGTGAGCTGAGCTGGCGCTGAGGGGGCAGCCGGCCAGTGCTGACCTGGCACTGGGCGGGGCACCGCCGATAGCCACTCTCGACTTGGTGAGAGCGTTTGCACGCACACACCATGGTGCCGCCCACTGACCATGGTGCCGCCCACTGCCCCTGTTGTGCAGCGTGTATGTGTGCATGCCCGCCGGCACCGCCCACACCACCTCCGACGGCACCACGGTCGTGGTCAATGCCACCGCCGCCCCCACCTCCGGCAAGCTCACGGTGCGCAGTGGTTTGGAGGATGGTACCACCTGCATGCTTCACGTGTATAGGAGGCAAACATGTTCAGATGGCGTGTGCTCGTTCCTGTGGGGTAGGGGCTGGCCAAGGCCGACCCGTGCCTGCTTGCTGTGCCTGCTGTGCAGCTGGGTACAGGTTGAAATGGTACGTGATTGTGCGTGTAGGGGCTGGCCGAAGGCTCACTCCTACCTGCCTGCTGTGCCTGCTGTGCAGGTCACCCACGTGGTGAGCCACCTGGACGTGGTGCGCCTGCTGGCCTCCAACAAGGCGGCCCTGGGGGATGCGGCCCAGCAGACCCTGGAGCAGCTGGGGCTGGATGAGGGCGCCGTCTTCTGCGTGCCCGCCTCCACCCCCGCCCTGGAGGCCTTTGGCCGCATGGCGCTCGACCAGAAGAGCTGCCTGGGCCTGACCGACGCCGCCGGCAAGCTGGTGAGGCAAAGGGGCGGGGATGGCCGTGAGTTTGGTGGGTGCTGGTTGGTGCTGAGGGTGGTGGCCGCATGGCGGTGGAGCACAATGGCAGCGTGGGTTGACTGATGTGTGGGGGAATGGCAGGAAAGGGGAGGCAGACCGGGGCGCAGCAGGGCGGCAGGCAGGCGGCGCGCACAGCGTTTATTCTAGTGCAGCGAGGGGGAGGGCGTACGCAAGGCCGGCAGGGTTGGGGCGTGAGCTGCCCTGCCCACATCCACCATCAGTCCTGTGTGGAGCGTCCGCTCGCCTCTCACTGGCATCCCTTCTCCCGCCCTCCTCCTCCCCACCCCCGCCGCCCCGCTCAGGTGGGCAACCTGTCTGCCTCTGACCTGCGCGGCCTCACCACCCCCGAGGCCTTCTCCTACCTGGCCGCCACCGCCGCCGAGTTCCAGGCCGCGCAGCACGGAGGCGCCGCCCCTGCTGTGGGCACCGTCACCTCCGCCACCACCTTTGGTGACCTGCTCGACAAGCTGGTGCGTGGCTGCTCGTAATGCGTTGCCCTGTACTGTGCCGCTCCATCGTGTCTTGCATCGCCCGGCATTGCCACGCATCGCCCCATGGCGCCATGTGCCGCCCCAGCTGGGCGAGGGGCGGGGCATGCGGCTGGGCCAGCCTGGATCGCGCGTGGGACAGGGTTAGGTGCCGATGCTGCTTGTGCTTACAGGTGTCATGACAGCACAGGGCCTGCGGCTCGTGGCTCCCAGAGCCAGCCTGGAAGCCCCTCGGGTGGCCTTGAGAGCTCTGGCAGCTGCGTCGCGCTTGCACATGCCCGCACTCCCGCCCCTCCTCCTCCCGCCACCTTCGCCCTCCCATCCCTTCCCACTCACCCCGCCCCGCCCCGCCCCGCCCCGCCCCCCCCACACTGCAGGTGGACGGCAAGCTGCACCGCGTGTACGTCGTGGACGGCGAGGGCAAGCCCACCTCCATTGTCACCCTCACCGACGTCCTGCGCCTCGCCTCTGCCTAAGCGGCCTGGCCCACGCCAGGCTGAGGGCCTCCAACTGAGCGCGCTGGCGTTTGCGCAGGCAAAACCGCAAAAGCTTGCTGCTCGGCCCTTTGGGAAGACGGTGCACACAGGAACGCAGCAGCTCCGGACCTAGAGCGGGCTGCCACACACGGTGGCGGCTGCGCACGCGGCAGCACAACACACGGAATCACACTTGAACACACACACATACACACACACACAGGGCGCACTCCTTGTGCTGCCCGCGTGTGTTTCCCAAGACCAAACGACGCCTTCTGCGAGCACATTCTTTCAAACTCCTGGCATCAGCCTGCCCCCAAGCAATGTTTGATGCCGCACGCCGCTTTCATGATGCCTCGACTTCATTGCTCAACCCACATGCACTGCCCCTCCCCCCCCGCACTTCCCAGTCCTCTTGTGGGTGTTTGCCCCTCAACCCCTGCCACGCCCCCTGTCCCTGCCACGCCATGTCATGTGAAAGCTGCCCGCTTCACGCCGCAAGCAGGCCTCAACTGACTGGGCCAAGTAGCGCAGTTTAGATTACACAGTTAGAGGAGTTCACAGTACTGGTACAAATACAGCTGGTGCTGCCTGTCAGACACTCCGCTTGCTGCTGCCTGCCACTAAGCTACTTCTTCTTGTCCCCGCCCTTCTTGTCGGCGGGGGCGGCGGCGGCGGGCGCGGCGGCGGCCTCTGCGGGCTGCTTCTTGGCGGGCTTGTCGGCGATGCCCAGCTCGGCCAGCTCCTTGGCGGCCTTGGCAGCGGACTCGGCCTGATGGAGGGGGGATGGAGGGGGCGGAATGGAGGGGCTGGACGGTGGGAAGTGAGCGTGGCCGGGCGCATGGCCCCCAGGAGTTGGGTAGCCACCCGTCAGGTGGACACCCGTCAGGCAAGCAGGCAGGCGGCCGCCGCCCTCAGGCCCGCCCACACAATGGCATACCGCCCCGCCTCCCTTCACGCCCCCCGCCCTCACCTGCGCGCGCTCCGTGTTCTTCTTCTTGCGCTCGTCCTTGGCAGCGGCCTCCCAGCCCCCTGCAGGCGGGCAGGCGCATCAAGGGGGCAGGGAGTCAATAGGTGGGCGGGAGTGGCGGACGGTGAGCCGCAGGCATGCCCCGGCAGTTGGACGCCTCCCGCCGGCGGAACTGCGCCACTCCGCCCTCGAGTCCCCGCAGACCCACCCACCGAACGGCCCACCCAAGACTCACAGGGCACAATCTCGTCGCGCGCGCGCATCTTCTGCTGCTGCTTGCCGTTGCCGCCGCCCTTGCCCTTGCCACCGCCGCTGTGGGCCACCTCGGCAGCCGCCTCCCTACCCTTCTTGGATGCCTTCTTGGCGCCCACCTGCGGGGGGGAAGACAAGGAGGGGAGGGGGCTGAGTGGCGGCGGCCCGCCGGCAGCATCAAGGGCGGTTGTGCCCATTGAAAAGGGGCCGGCCCGGGGCAGCCCCCCCCCGCGGTGCGGGGCGAAATGCAACGCATTCGAATCAAGGCATCCCTAGCCGTGCGCCGCACGCCCACCATTTCTCGAGGGGTGTCGGAGACGGGGGGGCGGTTGGGAGCGGGAGTGGTGTGCTAGGGACTGTGATTGTATCAAGTTGAATGAGATGAAGACGACGAAAGGATGGAATGTCGGGCAGCGGGCGGTTGGCCGGCTAAATGCGGCGGGCCAGCGGCGGCGCGGCGCAGCGTGCATGTCGTGTCCATGCACGCCGCCCTCTTGCTCCCCATTTAGCAGCTGGCGCTGTTGGGGAGCGGGACATCCCAGCGGTTCACCTGTTATTAAGCGGCATTAGAACACAAACCAAAGTGCCTGTTCCCAGCAGCACGGCACAGCACCTCTCAGCAGGTGCCACCGCCTGCGGCTGGGCGGCACCTGCTGCCGTCGCAAGCGGGGCCGGCAGGAACAACTGTCTGGGCTCCCTCGCCGCCATACTTGATGGAGTGGAAGCTTTATTCTCATGCTGGTGGCTGTGCAGAGTGTGCAGGATGCGGCGCCACAAGAACTGTACACAGTGTGAGTGCGAGGCATGTGGGCTTGCGAGGTGTGGCTGTGTGGCTTAAGGGGCAGGCATGCATTTGGTGCGCCTCAGAGTCGTGGTGAGCAATGGGGCATTCAGGCACCTAATTTGGATCTACGCTTCCGGCAAACAAAAACGCAGAGCAAAAGGCTGCCTGCTTCCGGAGTTGGGAGCGCAGGCAGGCATTGAAAAGCCAAGACAGAGGCACATTTTGGAGTGCGGCAAAGAGCCAACAAAGTGGGACGACGCACAACGATGTCGTGTTGATGGTTGAGATGGCAAGCAGTGGTTGCAAGAAGCAGATGTGCAGATCACAATTGAGGCCACAAGGCTAAGGCTACACATATATCATTTGATGATGTCCACGTGCGGCAGGCTGCGGCGCAGATGAGCCATGACGTGCGGCGGCACACAGGTCGCCCAGGGCAGGCACAGCTGGCGCAGCTGCGGCATGCGAGCCATGGTGTCAACATCATCCTTGGTCAGGTGCGGGTCGCAGCAGCGGCCAGCAATCTTGAGAGTGTGCAGGCGGCTGGCGGCTGTTGGAAGGTGGCCCGTGCACCCATTAACTTCCAGCTTCTCCAGGCCTGCAGGGGCGCATTTTGACCGTGGAGGTTTGCTGAGAATGGCAACAGGGGCAAGAGGAATGCAGGGGACATGGGGGTGGCAATGATAAGAGGACATCTAACATGCTGCCTTGACTGGCTGGCTGGCTGGCTGCTTACTTGTGAGGTAGGGCCCCTCAGGCAGCTGGATGACCCCTGAAGAGATGCTGAGCTCCTTCAGTGCGGGCTGGCCTGCCAGCCAGGAGAGCAGGCCTGACACGTCAAGTGATGAAACCACCGCATTGCGCAGCGCTGGCAGGTGCACGCCGGAAGCGCGCACGTCGCCCACTGAGGAGAGGCTCAGCGAGCCGAGCGTCGGCAGCGGCACATCTGCCAGTGTAGCTGAGGAGAAGGCGGTCAGCCGCAGTGATTCGAGGGCTGGCAGCGCCGCCCGCTCGATGCTCAGGTCAGTTGAAGGAGACCCACGTACCGCCAGGCTGGTCAGCGCCGGCAGCTGGACGTCGGCAATGCAGGTGCCGGCGCCTGCCTCCACGTATGCTGTGCGGAGGCACGGGAGCACAGCGTTTGCGAGCTGCACGTGACCCATGCAGCACACACGCAGGTCTTGCAGCGCAGGCAGCTGGGCAGCATCCAGGCTGAAGCTGATGTCTGCGGGCTGGCATGAGTTTGTCCAGGAGTTGAGGGAGAGCCTCTCCAGGGAAGGGAGGCCCACACTGGCTGGTATGGTCAGGCTGGCCGGCGGTCCGTCAATGGCCAGCACACGCAGCGCTGGCAGAGCCACTGTCTCCAGATCCATGCTGCCGCTGCAGCTGCTCAGGCGAAGCTCGCGCAGGGCTGACAGCTGGTTGCAGCCCTGAAGTGCTGCCATAGGCACATCGCTTCCGAACACCCTCAGCGTGCACACGGGCATGCCTGGCGGCGTCAGGCAGTGCAGCAGCTGCTCCAGCGAGTGGTACTCTGTCGCGTGGAACTCGAGCTCATGGCACGGGCCGGGAATGTAGCTGCAGGACCGCAGCCTTGCCCCGGCAGCCTGCAGTTGGCGGGAAGCAAGGGAGCAGTGAGGTGCCCAAGCAGGCACCCAATAATCCCCATATCAAGGCAGGGCAGGTTTGAGTGCACGTCAACTACTGCCAATGAACACAGCAGGCTTGGAGCATTGAACTTGCCTGAACTTGGAATTGCTGCGACGCCTGGAACTGGTAACAGTGCAGCGCTGGGAATGCTGCAGGTGCCGGCCACTGCTGAAGGTGGGCATGCGCAGCGCCGCCACCAACACCGAAGTCCACCAGCTTCAGGTGGCGCAGGCCGCGCAGCCGCGTGAGCTGCTCTGGAAACCTCAGTGGGCCCAGCTGCGACACGACTTCCAGCAGGAAGAGCCCCGTCAGCTGAGACAGGCAGTTCAGCAGCCGCTGCGGGGTGTGGTGCACCTCCAAGCACAGCACAAACAGCGCCGGCAGCGCGGGGAGCACGTCTGCCAGGCGCTCCATTGCCTCCTCACCGCCATGAGACTGCCTCAGCGTCAGACTGATGAGCTGGGAGAGGCAGGTGAGGGCCTGGGCTGCAGCTGGCGGGATGCCGGCTGCCGCCACTTCAAGTGGCAAAGAGGGCTGGCTTGTCTTTGTGTCCCACTCCAGGCTGCACAGCTGTGTGAGGCGGCCGAGGGTGCCCGCTACGGCCGACAGCAGCTGTGGGCCAGCGTGCCCATGGCAGCTGAGCTGCAGGCGTGTGAGCCTGCTGAATGCGGCGAGGCGGGAGAGGCTGCTGGCTAGCTCGGGGGGCGCCTGGGGTGGGTGCCAGGTGAGCTCCAGGCTGCGCAGCTGGCCGGGCTGCAGCAGCTGCAGGGCCTGCTGGAAAAGGCCAGAGGAGAGCTGGATCCCCTCCACGTCGTGTTGTGCAAGTGCACATACGGCAATGCTGCCTGCCGTTGCCATGCCGGCCGTCCGCTGCAGCACGCGCAGCATGGCATCCCGCCGCCGCTCCCTTTCCCCTGTGGGCTGCCCATACTTGGGGCCGGGCATTGCGAGCACATGGCGCCCCCACAGGGTGGGCTCGGCCCAGAACAGCCGGTGCCAGCGGCAGCTGACAAGGGTTGTGGAGGGCCTGCAGCAGGGGGCTCAAAGGGTGCTCTAGTGCCTGGAGTGGCACAAATGGGCTGGAGTGCCACAGGCCGTGCAGGTGCCCCTTGCGCCATGCCACACGTACCCGCTGCCCGCCCAACCAGCACTCACCCGCACTTCAGGCCCGCCAACCCGATCACATAGCCTAGCAGCCCGTCTGGCAGCGAGTCAATGGTGGCAGCAGCACCGCTTGGGGCCATGGTGTGTGTGGTGCCTGCATTGCGGGCGGGAGTAGGGTTCCTTGGACGGGGAGAGGCCGCCCTGGCTGGCGCCGGCGGCGGGCTGGCGGGACCCTGTGCTGCCTGACAGTGGGGCTGCAGCCTGCTGGTGCGCACACTGCCCCCGTCGTACCTGCGTGCCTTCCAAGGCCCTCCTTGCCAAGGCCGCTCCGACCAGGACCTCGGGGCAGGCTTGTGGTCGATGCGCAGGTCTACGGAATGCTCACCCGTGTAGAGGCAGGCAGGTAACTTCTTTGGTTCAATGATGCTGTTGGGTCGGCGGTGATGACGAGGCAGCCCAGCTGGCGCTTCCCGGCAGGCAGCTGCAGGTAGAGGGGTGGAACCGCATAACGTGGTTAACAACTCTGCATGTAACACCCTGCCTTTCAATTGGAGCAAAATTTGAAATCTGCAGCTGCATTACTCCCTGTTGCATCCACCCACGATACACTGAGCCAGCATGCTGACATGAGCAGGAGGCCAGCATGTGTGCGCGTGGGTAACTTGGCAAACGTGCAGGATCATTCTGTGCAGGGCGTTGGCTGGTGCTGGCTGCGTCGCTACGAGGGAACTACGGGCCTCCAGCTCCTGCCAAGTGCAGCCGCATGAGGCGTGTGCGCTAGCTGTCAGCAGGCGGCAAGTAGCACAGGGGTGGGCCATGTGACAGGGCAACCACCCCTGGGAGGCGCCTGCCTCCCCAATCATCCAAGCGGGGGTGCTGAGAGACAGCCGGGGACAGCGTGCGCATCAGGGTGCCCTCACCAGTCCTCTTTTCAAGCTGCGGCAGGCTGCGGCACGGGTGGGGCATGACAGGTGCCCGCATGGGGGACGCCCTGGGCAGTGTGCGGCATTCGTATGCGGTGGCTGTCGAATGCCGCTGCCAGGGCAGTTTGTGGCCATCTTCTGCCGAGCAGGACACACACAAGCCGGTTGTGCCTGCAGTCAGCGCTGGCTGCTGTATCGATTCAGTGCTTGCTCATGCTGCACCACAACTCTTCGCACATGCATGCACTGTGGTACATGGGAGCCAGATGCACTGCCTCGAGGCAGGGAGCTCCCAGAGCGCTGGCGCCCCCACCAGCCCAGCACCCCGCCAGCCCCAGACACCCACATGCCCTGCAGGCGGTAGCGCCGTGTATGTGAGCGGCTACTAATTGCGTACAGGGTGGTGCACCACCATGGTGGCATCAAGCCAGAACCGACTGCTGTTCATGAAGGCAGGCGTGGGTTGGCGGGTATCAAGGCAGGAGTCTAACTAATTGCAAGCAGGCAATTGGCCTGCGCTAGGGTTGCGCTAAAAACTGCAGTCGCTAAGAGGGGAACGCTGCAGGAGTGCCTGGCATCATTCAATGCTGTATCTCGCACTGCGCATGTTTGAGCTGCAGCTCCTGCCCAGCTTCTCTGCTGGGCCCGCTGTGCTGCGTGCTCTCAGAGCTTGGCCTTGGGGGCCGCCGCATCCTGCAGCACAGCAGGCCAGGTCAGCAAGCAGGGGCAGCGGCCGGTGAGACACAACACGCTGCCTCCACAGAGGCACGCCGGCAAGCAGGAGCACCTGGCAGGTGGGTGGGCAGGTAGGCAGGCAAGCAGATCGGCAGGCGGAGTCGTACGGGGAAGACATGCCGGCGGCGGACGAGAGGGCGGGCGGATACTGGTGCAAGCAACACACACACAGGAGCGAGGCTCAGCGTGTGCCGGGCCCCCGCTGCCGCTGGCGCTCACCAGGATGGGCTGCAGCTTCATGGCCAGCCCCATGCTGCCCGCAATCTTGAGCTTGCGCATGAGGAAGGCCTGCTGGGGGCCCAGCTTGCCCATCACCAACTTCACAAAGTTGTCATCTGGGGGCGGCGGAGGGGCAGGCATGGGAGGAGGGGCGGGTGGGAGGGGGGAGAGTGAACGCCTCCCTGCCAATGGCTGCTGCACGTGGCTGCGTACACAGCAAACAAATGGCATGTGTCCACTCCAGCCGCCATCACACCAGCAGCAGCCGGCGCACACTAGCAGCAGGCACGCCGTGCCAGCGCCCGCCAGCACCCACCGTTGATGGTGAGCGTGATGTCTGCCTTCTCTGGCGGCGCCCCCTTGGCCAGCGTGCCCTTGCCCTCACGCAGGTCCAGAGTCCACTCCGCCCCGTCAATCACAAACACGACGATGCCCTGCAGTTTGCTTGGAGGAAGTGGGGGCGGGCGGGGTGGGTGGTGGGGGTGGGAAGAGGGAGGCAGCCAGGGAGCGGCGGCCAGCGTCGCGGGCAGCATCAAGCATTGGCAGGCTGACATGGCGGCAAGGGCATGAAGTAATGTCAAGATTTTCCTGCCTGCCAAGCAAATGCCCAGCCATTTGCCGAAAACCAAGAGCAGCCCAGCCCATGCCAGGCGTGCCTTGATCTTCTTGATCAGCGCCTCACGCTGCTCCGTGTCCTTCTCCAACGTCTGGCTCAGCTGCGCCAGCAGCGGCCCAGAAGCCTTATCTGGCATGCTGGCTGGTGAGGAGCGCCGTCGGTGGGGCGTCTGTAGGAGGTGAAGGCTCTGCGCCTTGCTCGGCGCGCTCTGCAGGGGCAGGCAGGCGGCAGAAGCGCGCGGTGTGAGAGCGGCGGCGATGGGCGGCGGCACTGGCACCGGGCAGTCAAGCGACGCACATGGCAGCTGAATGCACGACATGCATTCCACACTCATGCCACCGCTCGCACGTGCCCTTGGAGGCGAGGAGGCAAGGCGCTCCGAGAGTCCCAAAGACGTACTGGGCGCAGAGTGCGCTGTCTGCTCTACGGCGCGCTGGGTAGTTTCGATCTGCCAGCTAGATCAATTTACATGTAGCCAAAGCTCACCGGCTGCATTCCGAGTGCTCACCAGCCCACGTCAGCGAAAATGCGGGAGCGCCGGAAACGCCGGCCATTTCATTGCTGTTGCCCAGCGCAATCTACCGGCACAATTGCAGGGCATCCCCGCCCGCCCGGTCTCCTCTCCTATTTAAACACTTGCGCCCTGGAGCCGCCTCAGCTCGTGTTTGGCCCCAAGCGGGCCGACCCGCTGCGCTCTGGGCTGCTGTTTGGCGACGGCGGCGCAGATGGCGGCGCAGCAGCGGCAGCGGCGGGCCCAGCCGGGGGCGGGCCGCTGCCGCCAGCTAGCGGCAGCGGCGGCGCCTTCAGGTCTCCCGCTCCTCGCCCTGGCTCAGCCCTGCAGCAGCCGCGGCTGTCAACCGGCCCAGGCGGCCCGGCTGGCCGCCCCACACTAGCAGCCGCCACGCCAGGCAGCGCTGGCGCCTTTGCACCGCGGCTTGCACTTCAGCCGCTGGCCTCGGGCGGGCCGCTGGTGCAGCACCCGTATGCCGCCTCCAGCTTGGCAGATGTCGCGGCTTTCAACCGCAGTGAGGTGGCGGAGCGCATCCGGCGCAGCTTTGATGCCATGGTGGCGCGCAGCCCCATCGGCGGGCACCTGGTGAGCTGCCGCCCCAACTTGGGGCGCTGGTGGGTGCTGCTGCTGAACACCGGGAGTGGGAGGGCTGTGGAGCGGAAGGCAGACAAGAGTCGAAGGCAACACTCCCTGCCCTAATCACGACTTCACATCTTGTTACTACCTGGTGCTAGACTTGCCGGACTGCCCATAATCGTTGCGTTCCTGCAAGCTGTGAGCCAGGGTTCTGTGTCCCTCCTTGCCCTGCCTGCAGCAACTGCGGCTGCGTTACAGCCCGGCACCCGCGGGTGCCGCCGTGCCGTTTGGCAGCCCAGCGCTGTCAGGCGCTCTTCGCAGCCCTGGCATGAGCGCTGGCGCATTTGGCAGCCCAGGTGTGCATGCGCTCCCGGCGCACGGCGCTTTCCGCCAGCCTCCACCGCCTCCCCCGGCATACCTTGGCGGCGTCAACACGCAGGGGGCAGGCTTGGCAGAAGAGCAGCAGGCGCAGAAGCAGGTGCAGGCACAGCAGCCGCCTCGGCAGGCGCCAGAGCAGCAGCAGGAACACTATGTCCGCACCAGCGAGTTTCGGCACGTGGTGCAGCAGCACAGCCCCTCCTACCAGGCCGTCAGCACGGTGCACACGGTGCACCGCACCACCATGGTGCACCCGGGGGGCGGCACCGCAGGGGCAGCAGGCAGCGCAGACGGACGCCTGACTCGGACCCTGCATCCGGGCCAGCAGGTGCAGCAGCAGCAGCAACAGCAGCAGCAGGGCTCCTTCTCAGTCACTGAACTTCCTGCTGGCAGAGAGCCCCTTGTGGAAGAGCCAGGCAGCACTGAGCACCAACATCCGCAGCAGCAGGAGCAGCGGTGGCAGGATCCAGGTCCGGAGCTGCAGGCACGGCAGCAGCAGCAGCAGCAGCAGCCTGCTGGCGCGGCTCCCTGGGACCCAGCAGGTCTGCTCCCGCCGCTCCGAACGCAGCGCCAGCCTGCAGGCGTCCAGCTGGAGCTGGCTCAACAGGAGGGGCAGCTGGAGCCGTCTTGTGGGCAGCAGCAGCAGCAGCCGCCGCAGCTGGTTGAGCAGCCTGGGCAGCAGGCGCAAAAGCAGCAAGCACCGCAGGCTTCACAGGAGCCGCTGCCGCCGCCACAACTGCAGCAGCATGTTCTAGAGCAGCAGCAGCAGCAGCAGCAGCAGCAGCAGCAGCAGAGTCTGCAGGGTGTGCCTCGTCAGACGCCGCCCCCCTGGAGCGCACCCGTGGCCGCCGCGGCAGCAGCCGCAGAGGCAGAAGAGGCGGTTGCGGCAGCCACTGCCTCCATCTCAGCAGCAGCGGCAGCAGCAGCAGTTGCGGCGGCTGCAGTAGCCTCGCCTGCTGGCGCTGCACCGGCCGCTGAGGCGATTGCTGCCAAGCAAGCCGTGCTTGGGCTGCTGCAACCGGTGGGGAGCGAGGGTGCATGTGTGGACCCGCAGTCACCCAAGGCAGTCGGTGCAGCACCCTCACCAGCTGCCAATGGCGGTGCAGCCACCCGAGCGGGCCGCCGGCAGCAGCAGCTGAAGCAGGAGGAGGAGCAACAGGAGCAGCAGAGGAGGCAGCAGCTGACACGGCAGGAGCAAGAGCAGCAGGAGCAAGAGCAGCAGCAGCTGCTGCAGGATGAGCCAGCTGCAGTACAGGCACCTGCGAAGGCTGCCCCGGCCAGCAGGGCTGAACAGCCGTCCGCAGCAGGCCGCAGCACCCGCAGGACAACGGGGCGCAGCCAGTCAGCTGCGGCGGTGGAGGCTGCTGCTGCTGCTGGCATAGGTGCTGGCAGCCAGCAACAATTGGAACAGCGGGCGCACCAGCAGGCACAGCAGCAGCCGGAGCAGCAGCAGCAGCAGGTGCAGGAGGAGCAGCAGCCGCAGGCATCTGCCAAGCCATCCGCTGCCAAGGCGGCAAGGAAGGCTTCTGAGACCGGCGGTGGCAGCAGCAACAACACAGTTGCAGGGCGCAAGCGCAGCGCTGCTGCTGCAGCAGCAGCAGCCAGTGCAGCCGACCTGCAGCAAGAGCAGCAACAGAAGCAGAAAGAGCGGCCTGCCAAGGCAGCCCGCAGCGCTGCCGCCAGGGGCAGTGCTGACAGCAGCCACAAGCCGCCAGCCCCTGCCTCAAGCCTGCACACGGCTGCAGGGGGGGGAGCGGTGGGGGTTGTGGAGCAGACACGCAGCGTGCGCAAGCGCATGCCGCCGCTGGCCTTCTGGGCTGGGGAGACCAAGGTAGGCCTGGGATCTTGTTGAGGGTGCAACACGTTTCCAACCTCTTGCTGCTGCATGCTGCATGCATTCCGCTCTACAGGCCATTGACGAAGCTGCCAACGGGCAAGAATGAGCTCTAATCATGCCCACTCACATTCCTCTGGGGTTTGCGTCTTCTCGGCTCTTTGCTGCCTCTCTGACCCCACTCCTCCCCTTCCTCCTTGCCCACTCACAGGTGATGGGGTACCTCACAGGTGTCCAGGCTGTGGTCAACCTCACTGGCTTGGCAGACCAGACTGGTGGCGGCCTCGGGGAGGGGCCGGCTGCCAAGCATGCTGCCGGCAAGCCCACACCCGGCAAGCCTGTGGCCAGTAAACCCACCGCCAGCCAGCAGCCGACCTCCCCTAGCAAGCCTGCAGCAGCTAAGCCAGAGGCCAGCAAGCCAGCTGCCAGCAAGCCAGCGCCCTCAGCGGCAGGAGCTAGCAGAGCTGCCAAGGGAGCTGTGGCAACGGCAGGTGACAAGGCAGGCACAAGGGCAGCGCCGAAGGGTGCATCCAGCACTAAGCAGGCGGTAGCGGTGCCCGGCAAGCACCAAACCAAGGCGAAGCAGCCCACGCCAGCAGAGCCAGTTGCAGCAGCAGCACCAGCAGCCGGCAAGGCAGCCAAGAAGGCTGTCAAATCTGCAGCAGCAGCAGCAGCAGCAGTGCCACCGCCACCCAGCAAGAAGCGGCAGCAGCAGGCTGCTGCCAAGACGGCAGCGCCCAGGGGCGGCCTTGCCGCCATGGCAGCCGCTGCTGGCGCGCAAGCTGCAGCCGCCTCCGCCAAAGCGGCTGGTGCCGCAGCAGCGGTGGCGGGCGGCAAAGCTGCTGACATTTTGCAGCCAGATGCAGCAGCTACTACTGTGGGCGGCGCTGGCAAGCAGGCGGGCACAGCAGTAGTGCTGCAGGCACCGGCGTCGCCAGGGCAGGTGCCACAGGGCCCTCTGCCAGAGGTGCCGGGGGTGCGCCCTGAGACAGTGCGCCGTATCGCTCAGCTGCCTCGGTCCAGCCGGCGCAAGTGTGGCGAGTGCAAAATCTGCAGTAACCCCAAGGTAGGCACCTCCCTGCGTCCCTGCTTTGCCCTCCCTTTCAGCTTCCGAGCACCCTCATGTCTTTGCTCCCTGGCCTGGGGCCTGGCGCACTCGCCTGCCTGTGTCCTGTGTGTGGGGGGATGTGTGAGGCTTAGCGCACCCCTGCCTGACTTTGCGTACCCTCCGGCTGCATGTCACCGTGGAAAGCCTGCTGCCTTAGCACTGTTCATACAGGTTGCCGCTGATGCACCGTCTGCGCATGCTCTTGCCTGCTCTCGTCCCTGCAGTACAAGAAGAAGTGCCTGGTGGCTCAGGCCCTGGACGCCTTGTCAGACGAGCAGCTGAGCCTGCAGGGTGCAGCAGAGGGGCTGCAGCAGCTGGGCACGCCGCAGCGGCAGCAGCAGGCAGCAGCAGCAGCTGGCGGCAGCAAGCAGACCGAAGGCGGCGCTGCCGACCGGGCGCGGGCGGGCGCCCCACCGGCTGGCAAGGGTGGCAAGAGCGGCGTTGGGGGCAGCAAGAAGCGGGCTGCCCCCGAGCCTCCTGTTGCCGCTGGCGAAGCTGGTGCTGCTGAGCCGGGTGCTGCTATGGAGCCGCCTGCCAAACGGTGGCGTGGCCGACCTGGCAAGGACGGCCAGCCGGACCGCCAGCGGGATGCCCAGCAGCAGGACCAGGAGGCAGGTCCTTCCAAGCGGTCGCAGGGCCGGCCACGCAAGGATGGCCAGCCAGCACAGCAGCAGCAGGGGGCACAGCAGCGGGGGCCCCAGCGGCGAGGGGCACAAGAGGTGCCGGCGGGGGTGCAGCAGGAGGCGGAGGACGAGGACGAGGATGCGCACAGGTGGGATGTCTTGCCGGTGCTGGCTGCTAAAGCCTGTTGCTGCAGTCCGGCCCTGCTTTCGTGCGGCTCTATTGCGACATGGTGTGCCTGCACGCTGCCCAGCAAAGCTGATAGCAGGCCACTCCCTTTCTCTTGTGCCTGGCACCGCACCTGCAGGCGACTGAGGCAGTTTCTGAAGCCGTGGCGACCGCGGGACCCCAAGCCCGCTGGCCGCAGCGCAGCTGCTGCCGCCGCCGCACCACCGCTGCTGCCGCTGCTACAGCAGCCGGCAGCGGATGAGGAGGATGGATCTGACCTGGATTGGGATGCAATTGACTAAGGCTGCACAGCTTGTCGAGTGGCAGGGTGCCCAGCAGGGACGGCTGGGCTGATGGTGGCGCAAGTTGTTTGGAACTGCAGCTTGCTGTAATTGCTGTTATCCATGGTCGCTGCCGTGAGGCTGCCCCCACCATGAGCCCTCAGTAGGCAGCACAGGATAGCAGCGTACCACTGTGCAGATGGTATTGGGGCAGATGCTACGGCAAGTGGGTTGCAGCGACAGCGGCAGAGGCGCCTGCGCCTAGCCTGCTGCGCCTCGCTGCGGTGGGAGCGGCGCCCTTGCCCCACTTTTTTGAAGCAAGTAGTTGGCGTGGTGTGAAAGAGTCGCCTGCACATTGGGCACCTTAGAACGGCGAAGGTGGCGGCAGCGGCGGCAGTGTGGGAGTCCAGCGGGCACCCCTGGACGGGGCTCGCTGAAATTGCTGGTGGCTCCCACTGACGCCCAGCACAGTGCAGTGCAGTGCAGAAAGATGAATCTGCAGCTGGCTGTCGGGTGCTAAGTGTTCAGATTTGCTGTGCGTGTTGGTGCCCAGCCCATTCAAGCCCTGCGGTGGGCATGCGCTCCCTTTGCGCGCTCCTTGCGCCACAAAATGCTTACAGGAGTCCGCTCGCAGACACACACAAAAAAGCTTCCCAGCATTTGCACACTTTAATCTGTGTTGGTGCAAACAACAACCTCTAGTCGTGAGGCCGCCACCTTCACGTGCGATACACGCACAAGGGCTGGCTGAGGCAGGTTAATAGAAAGCTCTCGACTGAGTGCGCCGCACGCACAACGGCTGGCTCATGCGGGCGGGGGCGCGCTGGTCAGCGTGGCCAGGCCGATGGCCGACAGCTGTTCGTTCACATCAAACAGCTTGGCATGCACCTCGGGCGTGCCGGAAGACTTGAGGAAGTCGGTCAGCCAGGCCACATAGGCCTCTGCCGAGGGGCGGTCCTGAAACAGGTAGATGCCCCCCGCCTCCCCACGCTCCTGGCTGTCAATCCACACCTTCCAAATGAAGCCCGGCTTCTGTGCAATGGTGCGCGCCGTGTCGCGGTACGCCTCTGTCTGCGCGTCGCCCCAGGGGCCTGCACTGACAGGACAGCGGGCCGGTGGGCAGTGAGGCGGGTGCAACGGATGTGCCGTCTCGGCGGGTGTGTCCGCACCAACAGCATGGCAACCTACTGAGAGTGTTTTATGGTGCACTATACAGCACGCAACTGTTGTGGTGTGGCATAGTTGATAGGCCCTGCGCTCACCGCTGGCAGGGAAGGGGAAGTTGACTTGGATGAGCACCGGCATGCTGCGCGCTGTGCCCTGCGCCAAAGGTGGGGGGGAGCAAGTGGAGGTTTGGAGAATAAGAAGTGGAGGTCTGCACGGGCTAGCCTAGCTCCCCAGGTCCTCCCGTTCAGTGTGGACCACTGAAAGTGAGGGGTGCACGGACATACCAGTGCTGGCGGTGCTGCCTTTGCCTTGGATCTTGCAGGCCAAACCCTTCGCACCCAGGCAACTAGAGCCAAAGCACGCACAAGCTGCGCGCGCCCACAGGGCCCCTCGACTGGGGGGGCCACTGGCAGGCACCTGCCTGGCTGGTTGCCTCGTGCAGGCGTGCCGTGTTGGTGCCGTGTCACCACCGAGAGAAGAGAGTGCAGAATGGTGTTTTCAGGAGTTCTCCTAGGGTTTGGTACTGTCACGCTCTGAGCTGGCAGTGCCAGCACAACTGTTGCAGAACTTGGGAAAACATCCTGCGCTGTTCCCTCACTGTATCCCCCTCCCAGATGCCCTCGACCACATGAACCTGCCTTTATCTAGCACTTCTCGTACTGCCAGCCGCGTCAGCGCTTGCTGAGTTGTTGTTACAGCGCCGCAGACCGGGCGGGGAGTAGCGGGCACCGTCACTGTCACTGCAGCTGTATTGTGTCCACTAGTCCCGCTCCCAAGTGCAGCGCATCAGCCAGCACACCCACAACATCTGGCACAACCGCTGCCGCGCTCAGCCCGCCCTGCTGCTGCTTGCCGTTGGCGCCCGCACCGCCCTGCCGCCGTGCTGCAAGCTCCTCTGCTGGCTCCGCCTGCTCGCAGCCGACAGGGCACACTAGGTGTGCCTGCTCGGGACGCAGCGGCGCGGCGGCAAATGCTGCAGCCCGCCACTTGAGGGTCACTATGCTCCCCCCCACATAGTCTGCACAAACGACAGCAAGGTCCCCCAGCCGCCGCTGCAGCTGCTCGGTGTAGAGGGGCAGGGGGTCGAAGCCAACCAGCAGCTCGCGCCGCACAGCGTGGTGCCCGCGCGCCTGCAGCACGCCTGCGGGGGGGACAAGGGGAGCAGTCGGTCGGGCGGGGGTGGGGTGAGGCGCCAGGGGTGCAGGGTATGCTGATGCCCGGCCAGGCTTTCCCGCACAGCCGGAACGCACAGCAGGTGCACAGCAAGCAGGCAAGCACCAAGCGCAGAGCAGTGGACCGCAACTGGACAGCTGCAGCCTGCTAGCCAGCCCAGCCGGCTGGCCTGCTCACTTTGGGGGATGCCCTTGAGGATTGCTCGGCTGTGCTTGGCGCCTGCTGCCTCCGAAGCCGCGGCGGCAGCCAGCTGCGCCAGCTGCTCGTTGGCAGCCTGCAGCGCAGGGCCCAGCTGCCCTCGGGCGGGGGCGGGAGCCTGCTTGGCTCCAGCCTGGCCCAGCCGCAGGTCGTTGCCGGCATTGGGCAGTGCATCCGAGCGCAGCTTGATGAGGGCGTCATACTCTGGCAGGTCTCTGCTGAACACTGCCGCCGCTGCTGCCGCTGGGTCTGCCGCACCGCCAGGCTGGCCGCTGCCGCTGCCGCTGCCTAGAAGAAGCTGCTCCAGGGCTGCCGCAGAGCGCTGGGCCAGCACCGCGAGGCGGGGCAGGACCTGGGCGCTGGGGCGGCCCACGGTCCATGCGCCGCCTGCGAGGTCGCGGGGGATGGCGATGCAGAGGGCCGCGGGGGCGGCCCCCTGCTCCCGCCTCACGCTGTGCTGGCGCGCCACGGCGTCACGCTGTGCCGCGCTGAGCTCCGCATTTGGGTCCACCACGAGGGGCTGCACGCGCCAGGGGTGCTCTGCCAGCAGCTGCAGGAAGCGGAGCAGGCCGGAGAGGCGGGAGCCGGGGACCGCGGCCGTGGCTGTGGCGCCGCCGGCGCCGCCGCTGCCGCCGCCGCCCTCGCCGCCCCTGCTGCTGCTGCCCGCTGTGAAGCAGTGTGCCATCAGCAGCTCCACCGCCTCCTCCCCCAAGTGAGGGCTCAGCAGGTGGGCGCCCACCCAGCGCTTGGCCAGCCGGACGGCCGGCTCAAATGCGGGGTTCTCTCCAGACACGCCTGAAGTGGGTGGGAAAGGAGGGGGACGCAGCGATTGAGGGAAGTGCGAGGTTAGCAAGCACGCAGCTGGCACGCCCGCCGCCATCCAGGAGCACATGGCTCACTCAGAGCAGCAGGCAGCGGCGCTGCCCTTGGTGCCCTCGCTTCCAACTGCATCGTTGCACCCACCAGAGATGGCGCCCTGGTGCCAGGCACGCAGCTGCACGTCCTCCTCTGCAAGCATGCGCTCCGCGCTGCCTGCAGGTCGAGGCGCGGGGTGGAAGGTGCCATGACGGGTGCAGGGGGGTATAGGTCAGGTGGAGGCGGGAGGCAAGGCCTGGTGGCCAACACAGACGTGTTTTGGGCCGGGAGCAGGGTGGCCAGGCATGGCAGGTAGACAAGCAGGCGGGCGCAGGACAGAAGAGGAGCAGTCAGGCAGGAGGAGGGGTGTACACCGCCCACAGAAAAAGAAGTTGCATGCCCTGACCAGGCTGTTCCCTGCCATCCTTCCGCAACTCACTCAGTTGCAGCGCCTTTTGCTGCATCGCGGCGTCGCGCTCCGTGTTGAGCAGCAGGCGGAAGGCAAAGCCGTCGGTCAGCACATCCACGCACTCCTCGCTGGCCTGAGGTGTGTGTGCGTGGAGAGGGGGCGAGAATGGGGAGGCAGCGCGGGTGGAGAGGCACGCTGGGCAAGCAGGACTGGGCGGCGGGAACGAGAGGAGTCAGCACAGGTGGAGAAGCACGCTGGGCACAGAGACAGCTCTGGTTGGCACGCCAGAGGGGCACACGTGCTGCGGTTGGCAGCATGCAGCGCAGAGCAGGGTTTGCTAGCCCACAGGCGCGCAACGGTCCCTGGCTTGCAAGCAGCGCTCTGCTCCACTCTGCCTGCCTGCCCCGCCGCCTGCCCGCCCGCCCCACCTGCGCCTCCATGCCCAGCGTCTGCTGCAGAGTCGTCGCCAGCTGGCACCCCATGGCGGCCTTCATCTTTTGGAAGGCCTCGGGGCTGTCGGGCCACTTGCCTGCACAGCAGGGCATAGCGTGGGAGCGCGGGAAAGCGCTCAGCGGGTGCATGCTGCCGGGCGAATGAGGGTGCAGAGGCAGCCCCGTGACCGCTGCCCAGCCAGGCGGCTTGCTCCCCATAGCACGATTTCCCACACCCGCCCCCTTGAAACTGAATTGTTAAAACAAAATGTTGTTGAATCGGCTTATTGTGCCACATCCAATGGAGTTTTAGTTCACGGTACAGTACAGGCACACACCTGAGCCCTCCAGCTGGCAGACGAGCTCCACTGGCTGCAGGCAGCGTGCCACGTGGTCGCTGGCCAAAGCGTCGCGCGGCGCCCCTGCCAGCAGGTGCGGCAGCGGCGGGAAGGCGGCGGTGTGGCGCAGCACGGGCGCCAGCGGCTGCACCGCCACCACACGCAGCGGCAGGGAGTCGGAGGCCAGGCTGCGCAGCCGCTTGCTGCAGGAGCGGGCGGGGATGAAAGACAAATGGAAAGAAGGGGCTGTGAGCAGACCTGCAAACTTAGTGCTGGGCCAAGTTGGCCCAAAAGCACCCAGGCCAGGACAGTCAAAAACGCACAAGAGCACGCTGCTCCCCGTCTGGTGCAGGGTAGACCGCCAGCAGCGAAGGCCCCTCCCTGGCTGGCCCATAACCCAGCCCACACTCCAGCACCGGTGTGCCGCTCACCCCAGGCGTTCCGCGGCGCCCTCGCACAGCCGTGCGGCCGCGAGGTCGGCGTCGGGCGTGCTGTGCTTGCGGCGCAGCGCGGCGTCCATGGCGCCAGCGTGGCAGGCCACCGAGGTGCCAGCTGGCAGGTGGCGCTGCAGGATGTACGTGACCATGCTGCGGGCGGGGAGGGCAGAGAAAGGGGCGGGGTGAGACCGCTGACGGGAAGAAAATTGGTCAAAGTTTGAAAGGCAGATGTGCCCGCAAGGCTTGGATGCGACAGCCATTGACCGGCCCCAGCCCCTTCCCGCCTCCGCCATCACTCAACATCCAGCCACCCACCCCCGGCACCCACCGCTGCCGCCCCCTGCCCTCCCTCCCTCCCTCACCTGTCCACGATAAGGTGGCGCCCCGCTGCCCCCTCCTCCTCCCACACCACCGCCTCGGTGATGGCGCCGTCCTGGAAGCGCCGCAGCTCGGCTTTGTCGCCCCAGAAGGCGCGGTAGGCGCGGGCGGCGTCGGCCTTGTCGGCGGATGGGCCCTGGTCCAGCGTGCGCAGCGCGGCGGTGGGGTGCACCTGCCGGGGGATGGGGTGGGAGGGAGGGAGAGGGGGTGGGATTAGGTGGAGGAGAGCTGAAGGGTTGATGGAGGAGTGATGACAGGTGGAGGAGGGTTGGAGTAACGATGGATGGGGAGAGATGGGCAGGAAGGGCGAGTGGGCAGCAGGCGTGCACAGCTTGGCGCAGCGGCAGGGGTGCACAGCATGTGCTGGGCTGTGAGCGCATCTCAGTTAGCAGAAAGAGTTGACCTCATGGGGTAGGTTTGTTTCAGTAGAATTCACCAATGTTGTAAGCATCACTGATGCGCTCAGAAAAGGTGCAGGCGGTGCAACAAGGAGGCAGCAGCAGTGGGTGGGTGGATGGGCAGGGCGGCGGATGATGCAGGGCGCAGGGAGGTTGGCTCTTTGAGTCTCAGCAACAGAGTAGTTGACTTCACGGAGTTATGTTTGTGATCAGACAGAATTCACCAATTGTTGAGAGCATCACTGATCCAGAGCAAGGTGCGCAGCCCAGAGGGCATGCCAGCGGGAGGCTTGCGCGAGGGCGGTGCAGGGATGCATGCGGCGTGCGTGGGGTCTCAGCAACAGAGTAGTTGACTTCATGAAGTAAGGTTTGTGATCAGACAGAATTCACCAATTGTTGAGAGCATCACTGATCCCACGGCAGGGCAGGCGGGCGTGCAGGCAGCCGGAATGCGCCGGCATGTGCAAGCAGCAGGCAAGGAATCTCAGCAACAGAGTAGTTGACTTCATGGAGTTAGGTTTGTGATCAGACAGAATTCACCAATTGTTGAGAGCATCACTGATTCCAGGGGGACGGGCGGGGCAGCAAGCGGGCGGGTGAGCGGGCACAGGCAGCACAGCATGCAGCAGCAGGCATCCAAGGGAGCAGCACTCTAGGCAAGCAAGCTGCACACACCCGCTTCCCTCCCTCACACTCCAACGCCCACACACCACAGAAACTACCGGCTCACCTGCACGCCCAGCAGCACAAACTCCTGTGCAGGCTGTGGCGCCCCCCGCTTGAGCGGCGCCTTGCCGCCCAGGCTGCCCGGCGGCAGCGTGCGGCGGAACGCGCGCACCAGGCGGGCGCGGGTGCCCAGAGCCTTGGTTGCCAGCGCCTCGACCCGCTGCTCTAGTGACCTGTGTAAGGGAGGCAGGCAGGTGGCGGCACGTTGGCAAGCCATGTAAAGCAGGGCGTCTCTGGTGTGAACGTCTGTGGAGGGGCAGCAGGCGTCACATGTGCAAAGGGCTGCCGTGCGGCAGGGGGACACCAGCATCAACAAGCAGCAACAAGCCGCCCCCTCCTGCACACGCATGCAAGCAGCTAGAGAGCGAGGCAGCAAAAATACGCGTGGCTTACCGCCAGGCAGGCTGGTCTCGCTGCAGGTCGCTGCCGCTGCCGCTGCTGCCCTTGCCTCCTGCCGCTGCTGCTCCTGCTGCTGCTGCTGCCGAAGGTGCCCGCACATGGAACCAATAGTCACAGAGCGCTGCCTGCCGGTTGCGCGCCATGAACACGGCATCAAATGCCTCTGGCGTGCCCGTGTTCAGCAGCTGCAGGCTGCGGGCGGCACAGGCGCGTGCCTGAGCCAGGGCAGCCTTGGACACGGAGGCCGCCAGGTTGAGCCAGCCGCTAGAGTCCACAAACGTGACCTCAAATGCCCTGCGCCACGCCTTGCTGTCGGGCGGCATGCTGCTGCTGCTGCCGCTGCTGCTGTGCTCCTGCCGCTGCATGAAGAGGCCGCCGGTGAAGGTTTTGGGGGAGGAGAGGGCCACCAGGGCGGAGCGGGCGAGGTGCATGGCCGGCATGGCGGCACCCTGCGGGGGAGGCGGTGGTGGGGCGGGGAGGGGCGGGGCGGCTCTGGGGTGAGCAGGCGGGATGGGGGGGAGCTGGGTGCCCTACGTAAGCAGCCGAGGTGCCATGTGCTTGAGCATACAAGGTGGCGTGTGCGTAGGCAGGCAAGGTGGCATGAGCGTGAGCAGGCGGAGTGCCAGGCGTGAAGCGGCACTGTGAGCATGCAGTGGCAGCCGGCCAGAGCGCTGCTGGCCAGGGCATTGCCAGGCGGGGCGGGGGGGCTCAGAATTACCCAATCAGAGTGGAGTCGGATCACGAGGAATCAGATTATCTTTGCGCATTCTGAAGTTCGTCCTTGCCCCCTGCCCGCCCTCGGCAGCCTCCAGGGCCTGATGCAGGCACCTTGGGGACCTCGAGTGTGGCCACCCCTTGTATATGCAAACACAGAAGCCACCCACCCCAAACTAATGTTTCGCACTGCCACCCCACTCACCGCCTGCCCGCTCTCCACCAGCTGCACCAGCAGCAGCGTGAGGAGGAAGCCGCTGAGGCCGTCCGCCCCCTGCGTCAGCTGCTGCTGCCGCGCCCACACCCGCAGCAGCGCTGCGGCGTCAGCAAACTGCTGGCAGCGTGCCGCTGCTGCGCGGCACTGCTCTGCCAGCGGCAGCATGAGCATGTCCTGAGGGGGGCACGGGGAGGGAAGGGGAGGCAAACAGTGTAGGCAGGCAGGCAGGCAGGCGGGCAGGCAGGCAGGATACACATGCAGGCAGGCAGGCAGGTAGGCAGGCAGGCAGGCAGGCAACAGGTGGGCAGGCAGACAGAGCTGTGCGTTCAGAAGGAGGCAGGGATGAGCAGGCAGAGTGGATGCAGGCAGTTTGGGCGGGCAGTTTGGGCGGGGGTGGCAGTGGGGGCTCAGAATTACCCAATCAGAATGAGAGTGCATCAGGAGTCAGCCGGAGTGACAATGCGCATTCGTGACTCGTCTTTGCCCCGCTGAGGTGAAGGCCAGGGGCCCCGCCCATGCAGTGAGTGCTGAGATGCATTGTGCACAGCGAGAATGCAGGTCGGCGGCATGCAAGTCAGCATGCATTCCATCCTGCCCAAGCACGAGCTGGCCCATGCAGTTATGCGCTGTCTGTGGCAAGCCCCCCAGGCCCCACCTGGAGCACAGAGGTGTTGTAGTGTGGCGTGGGCAGCAGCTGCGGCTCCTGCTGCTGTGCTGCTGCTGCCGCCGCCGCCGCCGCCGCCGCTTGCTGCTGCGCTGCCTCCTGCTGCTTGCCGCCCTTGCCCTTCTTCCCAGCCTTGCCCTGCTTACCGCCCTGCTTCCCTGCCGTCGCCGCTGCCGCCGCCGCCGCCGCTGCTGCAGCCTGCTGCTGCGCTGCCGGTGCAGGCTGCGGCGCCACTGCTGCACGCAGGTTGTTGCGGTTGGGCCCCAGCTTTGCCAGGGGGCACAGCTCCAGCGGGGCGGCAGGTAAGAGGCGCACCCGGAAGCCGGCGGGGGACAGCCGCTGCTGCGGGTGCAGCACGAGCACGGGGCGGCGGGGGTCGTCTGCTAAGCACTCCCAGCTCAGGCTGCCCAGCTGGGGGTGCGCCTTCAGGGCAGCTGCCACGTGTGCCAGGTACAGAGCACGCTTGGCATGATACCTGCGGGGCAGCAGGGGAGGAGGGGGAGGGCGGCAAGTGTGTGATATTATGACTGGTTGCTATGGGCTGGGGCCTTGGCCGGGACTGGCACCTCAGCAGGAGCACAGCGCGGCACAGCGTGGCGCAGCCCAGCACAGGCCGGCAGAATAAGCACAGCAAAGCACAGCAACACACTGTATTTTGAGCCCCGCCTGCACGCTCTCCCACCGCGTTGCCTCCCCACCTGTGGTTCAGCTGGTCTTTGCTGTCGAAGCAGGCGGCGGGCATGAGCAGCGCCAGGTCAAGGGTGAGCGAGGGCGCCACGGCAGCACGCAGCGCAAAGCTGCCCACCACCGCCACGCGGGACGGAGGGCGGAAGACAAAGGGGCGCTGCACGGCAGGATGCGGAGCGGGCAGTTGAGGAAGATTGAGAGCACTCGAGGAAGTACAGGGCAGCAGCTGCGGGTCGGCGGGCGGCAGGATGCATGGCAGGGCCAACTGTCTTCCCCCTGTCTCTCCTCCCTCCCCCACTGGGCTGCTAGTATGCTGTCACCCTTGCCGTGATCTGCTGAACATAAAGTGCAGAGGACCTGGGCACACACGGCGGCTCACCACGGGCGTGAAGGCCAGGTCAGAGAGGAACCCCTTGATGGCGGCCGCCTCCGCTGCCGCCACCTCGGCCTCCGGCAGCGCCCGCAGCAGCGCCGCGAGCTGCCCCAGCAGCTCCAGCAGGCCAGCCTCTAGCCCTGGATCAGGACGCGCCTCCCGCAGCAGCTCTGCAACTTCCAGCTGAAGCAGGCTGGCCTCCGCCTCCTCGCTGCCGTCAATGTGGGCCGCTGCCTGAGCGGCGCCCGCTGCCAGGGAGGCGTGGCTACCCGTCACCAGCTCAAGGCCCTCTAGGCTGTCCAAGCGGCGCCGCTTGGCAGCCGGAGCCCGCCGCTGCGGCTCCTCCTCCTCGCTCTCACTGTCGGAGGCCGCCCAGTCGCTCAGCTCCTCGCTGCCGCTGTCATTGCCATGCATTAGCTCCTCATCAGAGTTGCCCATCACGAGGGGTGATGGGGTTGCCTGAACTAGTTACTGCCGACAGCACCTTGCACATGCATGCCCAGCAAGTGCCAGGCCTCTCCTGAACGCTACACAGCTAGCAATCAGAGTTTCTACTGAAGCCAATGCATGTGCATGCTGAACGGAGCCCGGAGGGTCGTGGCTGAGAACCCCATGCAGGCAGGAGGAAGGCCAAGGAAGCACGAGCGAAGACTGTCACTGCCAGCATCTTGTAATACCCTGGGCTGATCGAAGACTCCGAAAACTCAGTCGCGGAAGCCTTAGGGGAGCTCTTGGCGTGTTTCGCTTTTTGCCCCGCTTGTCTCCTCGTCCTCGAGCTCCTCGGACGTCCGATTCAGGCAATAGAAAGCGCGTAGCAACAGTACTTGAACGGTTGCAGCATAGCGCTCACCCTCCACACAGTAGCGGCACGGCCGCCTGCCGCCATTGCTGCCGCCGCCGCCACCGCCAGCCCATGGCCAAGCAGCTGCGGCAGGCACGGGCAGTGCTGCGTGCTGCACGAGACTACGTGCGGCATGACCTCCCGGAAATCGTGTTCCCAAGCTCCATGCCCGACCCGCCCGGCCTGGCGGCTGCAGCAGCGCCGGAGGAGAAGAGGCGCAACTATTTCACGGTGCGCCTGTGGCTCCGGCTGGCCGTGCCCATGCCACTCCCTGTTGTGTCTGGATGGTGCAATGCTGAGGCTTTGCAATCCGTGATCCTGTGTCGGCGCCACCTGCTGCCTCTCCAGCACCGGCTGGCACTTGCATTCGGCCACGGGCGCTGCTGCCACTTGCTCCAGCCAGCTCAGCGTGCCGAACTGCACGCCGCTACCGCTCCTCACCCCCCCTCCTCTGCTCACCTGCTGTGCCCCTGCAGGTCTTCCGGTACGCCTGCCGGCGGTACATAGACACCTGGGACTCCCGCAAGATGCGTGCCGAGCGGGCACAGCAGGAGCAGAAGGAGCGGCAGGAGCGGGGGGAGCAGGCCGGGCAAGCGGCGCCGACGGCAGAGGAGCAGGGTCCCACCCTTTCTGAAGAATTTGGTGTGCAGCTTTGCGCGCTGTGCTGCGCTATGTCATGCTGTGATGGCGGAGAGGGCAGTGCTGCTGGTGCTGGCAGACGCGCCCGGCATCCAGGCCGGCGGTGCTGCGCGGTGCCGTGTAGTGGGTGTTGCTCTTGTTGCTACAATGTTGCAACTGAGCTGGGTGGGGCACAGAGGAGGCCAGACGTGTCAGCACTGTGCCTCGACGTCTCAGCACTGCCCCCTCCCCCAAAGCACCACGCTCGGCCCTTGCCGCTGTCTTTTTGGCCTGCGCCTGCCGTGGCCCGCACCCACCGGTGCCGCCCCTGCCTCCCCCTTTCCTGCGCCTCCCTCTGCAGTGGCGGCTGCCAAGAGCGGCGGCACCGCTATGAAGCCATTCCTGGCCAACCTGTACCAGACACGTGCGGTGGCGTACAAGAACGCGGTGCAGCAATTTGTGGAGGGGTATCAGCAGGGCTTCAAGCAGGCCATGGCGCCTCAAGTGCCGCCGGAGGTTGCGGAGCAAATGGCAGCGCAGCAGCAGGCGGGGGCGCCGGCGGCGGCAGGCATGGGAGCAGAGGGGGCAGCAGGAGCGGCGACAGGTGATGGCAGCGCAGCATCAGCAGCGGGAGTGGCGGCGGGAGACGGCAGCGCAGCGTCAACATCAGCTGCCGCAGCGAGGGGAGATGGCAGGACGACGCCAGCAGCAGCGGCAGCGCCAGCAGCAGCGGCAGCAGCGGCAGCAGCAGCAGCGCGGCCAGCGGCAACAGAAGCAGCAGGGCTAGCAGCAGCGCCATCGGCAGCCGAGCTGGTAGTAACCGCGGCAGCGGACTCGACTGCAGCAGCAGCGGGGCCATTGCTAGCAGAATCGGCTGCAGCATGTTCGGCTGCAGCTTTTGCCGAAGACAGCAGTGCGCTGTCAGAGCCTTACACGGAAGGGAGGGCAGCAGGGGCAGCAGCAGAAGTGGCCAAACCAAGCACCAGAAGCGGCAGCAGGGGAGGCTGCAGCGGTAGCACTGGCTACGGCAGCGCACATCCAGGCAGCAGTTAGGCTCAGCAGCAGCACAGTAGCATCATCAATGGCGCAGCCATTTCTCCTTGGGATCGTGCCTAAAACCTAGGCAACACCCGGGCCCTTGTACCCAGCTTGCCATCGCCGCCCCCAGAATGCACCCTCTGCCTGCCCCCCCCACGTCTCCCCCAGCAGCCGCTATATCCTTGCCGGCTCCCCCCCTTCTCCTGTCCCTGCACCCTCACTTGCCCTTTCTCTGCTCTGTTGACAGTATGTTACACGAGTTGGCTTGCTCAGCCAGAAAACTGCACTGCTGCTCCTGCTGCTGCTGCTGGCCAGTCCCTCAGGGCAGGAACATGAACCGGTACTGCTGGCTGTTGGACAGCTTGCAGAGCTCGTCGTAATTCTGCAGGTCTGCATGGGGGCAGGAAGAGGGCAGCATGCAGGGGGAGGGTGAAGCGCGGGCACTCGAGTGGGCAGGACGGCAGGCGGGATGGCGGCTAATCAGGCAGCGAGCGGAGCAGGGCGGGGAGGGAGGGCGTTGCATAGTCAAAGGGGTGCAGCTCGGGCGGTGAACCCGACAAGCACTGCTGCCGGTGTCGGGCCCCACCTCAGCTGCATGCTATTGCAGCCTGACGCCCTCCACATCAGCTGCATGCAGCTGCAGAGACGAGCACAACTGCCCCTTGCCTCCCGCCCCGCTCCTCGGGCCTTCCCCTGGCCTCACCAAAGTTGTCGCCAAAGCCGCAGCAGCTCTCCTCCGTGAGGCTGTTGGGGCTGTTCACCACGCCCTCCACCTCCACGTATTGGCACTGCACGGCGCAGACACAGAGTCGAGCGTGAGCAGGCTGGCGGACACAGCACAGGAGCCGCTTCACGCAACCGCTTCATACACCCGGCCAGGCGGCAGCGCTTCACCCGCCACCCGCCGCCCCAAGCCCAACGCCGCCCACCTACCTGCGGGACCATCCCCTGCATGGTCACGGTCACTGTGTTTTTGTCCGAGGTGCTCAGCCGCAGCATGTTGCCCTCGCAGCCCTCCACGCGCCCCACCAGCTTGACCTTCTTGCCGACGTACTGAGCCATCAGCGTCCCGTTCACCCGCGGCGAGGGGGCAGTGCAGTCAAGGCCGGCCATAGCTGCTGCGAGGGGCTGCCGAGAGAGTGTCGAGTTTCAAAAGAGCGCGGCGTAGCGAGAGCAGGCAGAGAGCGAAGTACAAGTGATCAATGAAAGCCGGGGCGATGCTAAGGGCGATGCAGGGCGGTAGGACACGAGAGGAGGGCGCACCAAGCCGCGCGCTGAGCCTGCTGGCGGCGGCACTGGGCGGCAGCGCAGTGACGAACAGACTGCCAGCCTTGCATGCACCACAACTGCTGTTATGGTGGTGGCAGCATGGCGGGGCTGAAATTGACAAGCCATCCGTAAGAAACTAACACTGGCTGCCCTGCTCAGCACTGCTGTCTGCCAAGCAACGGTCATGTAGACCACACACACTGAGTACAGTAAAGGGTGCCGCAGCCTGGCTGCAAAGATGAACAGGGCGGCCTGAAGTGGCTGCCGGGAGGGCCGGAGTTACGGAAGGTTGGCCCAACCGCCTGCTACTGGCCAGAGCGGCGCCGCCCAGCGACTGCGCCTTGCCAGGCGTCAGTTGACCGGAACGCAGCACAGCACAGCATGCCCGGTGGGGTACAGGCAAGCAGTTGAACTACAGGTCCTGAAGAGGCCAGACTGATCAAAACCTTCAGACCTTTGGTTAATCTCAAACGGATCTGGCCAGTGACACCCTGCCAGTCATCCAGCAACTTGCCCATGTCGAGAGGATTGGTGTTGACAGCTGAAAACCCTGGGCAGGCCTGGAGCTGTTCATGTGGTGTTGCATTCTGGGTTGAGGGGATGGGCATCAAATACAGGAACATGAAAACACCGCAGGGGCGAAAATACACAAAATTAATGGTACAGGAGAGGAGGCGGGGGCCGGAAGTACATTTTCAGGGCGGTATCCGCTCGTCGCACATCAGCACCACCGCCTGCATGGCTGGCAGTGGGATGCGCTCCGCTCAGTGCACCACTTGCGACGCTCCCAAACAACCGCAGCGCAACTCAGTCGGGAAGGGGCTGGCATGCTCGAGGCGCCTGCCGCCTCGTGCTGCAGCACAGCAGCCTGCCAGTGCTGGAAATAAGGTCCGCTCAGATGTACAGCTGCTGCATGATCTGTGGCGTCAAGTCGCATGCCACGTCGGGACGCCAGCCGGGCGGGGTGGGAGCTAGAGCGAGGGGTCCTTGATGACCTGCGGCTTGAAGTCGTGCGCCACGTAGGACGCCAGCTGGGCAGCGTACATGTCGTAGCGAGCCGTCATGCGGAAGGTCCACTTGTCCTTGAGCTGCGGCAAAGGCAAGGACGGAGGCATGGGCAGTGCGTGGGCGGGATTGCGGGGGGAACGGCAGAGCATGGGGGAGGTCGTGGAGGGCTGGCACAGGTTGAGGTCCGGGTCGGCAATCATGATCCCAGCTCCCCACTCCGCCTAATTACCCCCACACGTGCCAAGAAGCGGTATGCATCCCCCCCACCTGCTGGCACAGGTTGAGGTCCAGGTCAGCAATCATGAGGCCGTCCTTGTTGCGCGCAAGCGCGGGGGTGCGGGAGGCGTCGGGCGCCGCGAAGTAGCTGCTGCCGTAAAAGTGGCCAAACTCCTGCTGGAGTGAAAAGGGAGGAGGGCGGGGCGCCAGTGTGTGAATGCTGGGAAGAAAGAGAAGGCGTGGCCTTTGGCCGGCTTGTCAAGGTGGGGGCCGCTGCGCCCTCCCCAGCTACCCCCCTGCTGCTTGCTGGCCAGCTCGTCTGCTGGCTGGCTCCCTTGCCTTGTGCGCCGGCTTGCCGTCCCCCGATGTGAATGCGTTGGGGAAGACCTCTGTGCCGACACGGTTGATGGCGCCCACGTAGTAGCTGCAGGCGCGTGGGTGGGGTGGAGGGTGTGGAGGAGAAATGGAGCAGATGTCGGTGCGTGCGCAAGGAGAGGGGCAGCAGGTGGTGGAGGTAGGAGGGAGAGGTGAAGGGGCACAACAGGCGCTCGCGTCCTGGCGGCTGGACCTGCACCAGGAGGCACTTGTTTGCAATGGCCGCGTTGCCCCTTCTGGTGCATCACCAGATGGCCACACCCATGTGCAGGCCGCACCTGTTTGCAATGGCGGCGTTGCGCGCCTCAATGGGCCACATGGGCTCGCTCAGCTCGCCCACCGTGGCAGACGGGTTGAACACCAGCTCCGCGCCGTTGAGCCCAAACCCCTGCCAGTTCATGGGGTGGTGCCTGCGGGGAGGGCAACGCGTACGCCAGGTAGTGTTAGATAAGCATATGCATTGTGTGCTACAAGAGTGTAATGAAGACAAGGCGGCTGTGGGCGATTCGAAGTTGATACATGGAAGTCTGCAACGCACTGCACGCTGGCATGCACTGCTGCGCCACACTGCACGCTTCTTCCCCCTGCTCCCATTGCCTCCGCTGCAGCCCGCCAGTCGGCCCGCTCAAAATCACCCGCCCACCCGCCCACCCACCGCCCGTAGCAGATGTTGATTGCAATCTTGCCAAACGCCGTCTCAAACACAGGGTGCCCTGTGTTGCCCTCCTGCACGCACGCAAGCAGGGGGCCAAAACAAGGGAGGGAGGCGCACATCAGGTGTGCAGGCAGGGGTGACAAGCTGTGCCCGTCCAACAGACTGCCTCGGATCAGGTCCCTGCCCCAGCCACCGTTCCCATTTACCTTTCCTCCCACCCCCCGCACCCTGTCTCCCCACCATGTACCCTCTTCCCAGTTGCCCTCCTGTCACTCTATCGCCTCTCCTAACCACGGCCCCACCTCTGCCCTTCAACCCGGCACCCCGACACCCCACACACTGCGCTGCCCCCTCCCCTCACCATGTAGTAGCTGCTCTCGTTGAAGTCCCCCACCCGCGGGATGTGGTTCTTCCGGTGCTTCCCAATCACGTTGCCGTTGTTGCCAATCACCACCGCCGTGTTCCAAATCGTGCCGCCGTGCGCCCCGTCCCGCTCCAGAATGGGGCTCACAATCACCATGCCGTGCTTGCGGGCCAGCTCCTGGCAGAGGCGGGTGGAGGGGCCCTCCTCCGCTGACTCAGCAAACTCGTTCCACGCCTTCTCGCGCGTGCAGAAGCCAAAGGGCATGTGCCAGCACTCCTGCAGGCACAGCACCTGCGGGACGGGGGGGGCACGGGTGGCGGGGAGGGGCACACGCATGTGGTGGGCAGGGAGGCAAGGAGGGGGGCACGTGAGCCTGGGCAGAAAGTTGCAGCGATGTGGGGGTGAGGCGGAAATGCCACCCCTGGCAGCTCCTGGCAGCTTCAAGCCCCTGCTTCACTCCCGGCAACAGGCATCCACTGATCAGACGTGCTGCGCACCTGCACCCCCGCCGCGCCCGCTGCATCAATGATCTGCCGCACGCGGTCGAAAATGGCCTGCACAGGGGGAGGGGAAGCGGGGGCCCGGGGGGAGGGAGCGCAACCGGATCAGCTCTGCCGCCCACGTGCCGTGGCTTGCCCGCTGGGCTCCTTGGCGCCTGACCAGTGGAACGGTGCATGAGCAGGTGCACTGCCCAAGCGACGGCCGAGAGTGCATGAGTAACGCTCCCTGCCCCGCCCAGCCTGCTGCCACAGCATTGCCCTGCTGCAGATAGAAGCATGCACTGTCAACCAAACTGGCGCCCCCTGCCACAGCAGTGCAGTGCAGCACGTAGCAAGGACTCCTGCCCCGCCCAGCATGCCGGCCTCTGCCACACCACTGCCCTGTTGCAGGCCTCACCTGCCGCTGCTCCAGGAAGGGAGCGGTGGTGGGCGCCTTGATGCCGTGCTGCACCAGGCCCACGCGCACGATGCGCGGCGGGCGCATCTGCTCAGCGGCTGCATCAAAGCGGTACGCCTGCAGGTCGTACCCCTCCTGCTGCGCGCCGGCTGTCAGCTCTGGCGCCAGCGGAACCGCTGCCACTGGGCGCCCCATGTTCCAGCCGTTCATCACGCGCTGCACATGTGCCAGCTTGTCAGCGGGGAGGTAGTCCTGGGGTTGGGTGGGGTCGGTGGGGTACGGGGTGGGGGAGGAATATATGTGGGGGGAGCGTGAGCACAAACGGGGGGCATTGAAATGGCTGCTGCCAGCCAGCAAGACAGAGGGACCAAGCAGCAGCAGGGGAAGCAAAGGGGAGCTGTTGTGTCCTTGCATTGAAAAGGCAGAAACGGCACACAGCGCTGGAAGGGGAGCAGAGCAGGGGATGGGAAGGCGCCGGTCCGGCGCACACACCTCCAGGATCTTGTCCACCGACTCAAACCCTGCCAGGCTGCCATCATCAGGCTGCGCAGTCCCGTTTGGCTCAGGCTTCGACATGGCCCCTGCAGGCAGCAGGCCACAGGCCTCAGGCGGCAGGGGTGTTGGCGGCGAGTGGCGGTGCCGGCGCTGGTGAGGGCTGCGACCCGTTGCCCGCCTGGTGGCTGGCGCTCAGTTCCCGGCAGGACGATCTCTGAACAGGGGAAGCCTACCGCGATCTCCGCTCACCTAGCAGCCCTAGCTTTGCTGGAAGCAGTGGAGGTTGCTCGACACCCTCACTGGCAGCCGATGTTATCTCTGCAGGGCGAGAATAGCGTCGAGGAGATTGAAGGCCAACAACAGGGAGTGGGCTCTCGACTCTCGCGCACCCACGCCACCTCGGATGAATGTGCAGCTTCGGCTTCTCCTCGGGCCGTGGCTATCGTTCTTCATTTCCAGAGGCCTCGGCGGTTGATTTGATGGCATTGACACACCCAAACCTGTGTTGAACAGTCGATGGGTGGAGTATCGGAAGCCCCCTGCGGCCCTTGTGCCGCCCGCAGGGTGTGGATGATCGCGGCATTGGCTCTGCTGCTCGCCGGAACCGCCCAGTGAGCACCACACAGTGCTGTGCCTTGGCTCCCTCCCTCCGCCACTTCCGCCGCCGCCGCTGCCTCCTCCTCCTCTTGGTGGTCACCCGCCCTGCTTTCCAATTCTGCAGTGCTGTCGCTGTTGGCGAGGAGGGCGACTGGCAGACGCGGGTGCACCAGCCCGGATACTGTGCCACCTATGGCATCTGCGGGCACCGCGCCGACGGCGACCCGCTCAGCTGCCCCGACAACGGCGCCGCCCGCCCGCTCAATGCCACAGCGATACAGAAGCTGCAGGCAGTGTGCCCCCAGCTGGCAGCCGACCTGGGGGGCACCTCGAATGTGTGCTGCACCGAGGAGCAGCTGGACCGGCTGCAGGCACAGGTGGGGCAGAGCGGGGCTTGGGTTTGAGCAGGGGCGCCCCTCCTGCTCAGGTCCCGACCCGGGCTGGTGGCCACACAGCGGCAGGCAGTGGAATCTCCCTGGTGGGCTGACCCGCCTGCTACCCACGCTCATTCCGTTTCCCAACTTTTCCCATGTCATAACAGCCATAGATTTATCAATTCAACCATCAAAACCCGTCCTGCCGCCCGCTTTTCGCACTGCTGCAGAACTATGCACTCACATTTACCACCTGCCCTGCCGCCCGCCCCTCCCCCCCGCCGCAGATCCAGATTGCCTCCATCTTCCTGGTTGGCTGCCCCGCCTGCAACCACAATTTCAAGCACCTCTTCTGCCTGCTCACGTGCTCGCCAGACCAGGCGGCATTCGCAAACGTGACGGCCGTGCAGCCGGCGCATGACAACAATGCCACCTCGGTGGCGGAGATCGACTATTATGTGGCAGGTGAGGTAGGCCTGCTGGGGGATGTATGGGATCACTGGAGAGCAGTGGGATCAAGAACCCGAGACCAGGAGCTGACGAATGCGTTATGCTGCAGCAGGCCTCACCCGCCCAGCCTGCCATCCTTACCTCATTACATCTGCCTGCCTGCCACCGCAACGCCTGCCTGCCTGCCCCCCTGCAGCCTCCTTCGGCGAGCGCTTCTACAACAGCTGCCGGGACGTTGTGTACCCCGTCATGAAC
Organism: Micractinium sp. NFX-FRZ; assembly: GCA_029339195.1. NCBI lineage: Eukaryota > Viridiplantae > Chlorophyta > Trebouxiophyceae > Chlorellales > Chlorellaceae > Micractinium > Micractinium sp. NFX-FRZ. Next base: position 43,770 of record JAPTJF010000275.1, read on the forward strand.
GTGCCAGCCATGAAGTTTGTGGGCGGGTGAGCTCCTGGGGCGGGGGCGGGGGTGGGATGGTGCAGCGTGGCGGGGGGTGGCGGGATGTGAGCTGCCTGCCTACCGCAGAGCTTGAACTCGGCCCGATGCTTGCCGCTGGTGCTGTCGCCATGTACCCTGCTCCCTCCTCACCCTCATCACCCTGCTGTCTCTGTGTCCTGATCACCGCCTTTGAGCTCCACAGCGGCGCTCGTGACTACCAGGAGTGGCTGGACTTCATCGGCCTGGTCAAGGACAAGCGCTTCCCGCCCACCGGCTCCCCCTTCCAAATGGACTTCCCGCCAGAGGCGATGGCGCCAGGTCAGCAGGGGATGGGGGAGGGTGCCACGGCAGCAATGGCCGCCACGGCAGCAGAAGGCGCATTGGGTCAAGGATGCAAACATGAGCGCAGGCGGCAGTGTGCTGTGCTGGGCAGCCACGCTGTTGTCCTTGGGAGGCTGGCTGGCTGGCTGCTGCATGTTGCCCAACTGGGCGGCCCTGGCACCTCACCCCACTCTGCGGGGCCCCACCGCCCCTGCTGCTGCTCAACCACCCTGCAGAGGGCCTGGCGCCCTTGAACAGCAGCCTGCCGTCTTGCGGGGAGGGAGCGCTGGCGTGCTCCTGTGGGGACTGCCCCTCGGCGCCCGGCTGCGAGCCGCCGCCCCCGCCGCCGCCTCCTGAACCCTCCGGCTGCCCCGCCCTGGGCACCACCCGCCTGAGCTGCACAGACCTCTGGCTAGCGGCAGCGTACGCTGGCCTGCTGGCCTGCCTGCCGCTGGTTGTGCACCGCTCGCGGCAGCAGCTGCAAGAAAGCGAGCTGCGCCGGTCGCAGGAGCAGGCGCGGCGGCAGCCCCGCGTGCCCAGCGAAGAGCGGCTGGAGGGTGCCTCGGACACCACCACCGCGGGCGGGTGGGACGCCGCCGCTGCCGCTGCCGAGCTTGCCGCCAGCCGGCGCAGCGAGGGAGGCGAAGACAACCAGGAGGAGGAGGAGGAGGACTTAATTCAGTGGCCAGCCGCTGAGCAGGTCCTGAGGCAGTGGTTCTTCCACCTGGGGCTGGCCTGCGCCCGCCGCCCCGCCCGCGTGCTGGGCATCTGCCTCCTGCTGGTGGCGGCCTGCGGCGCCGGCCTGTCACGCTTCAGGTGGGCGCGGGTGGAAGGGGGGCAGGAATGGGTAGGGGGCAGGGGGAGTGGGGGGATGCGGCGCAGCAGAGCGGGAGGGCGAGCTGGGGAGCGGTGGGTGTAGAGGGTCAGGGCGGGCAGGCAGGCAGGCATGCGGCCCTCCCCCTCCCTCCCCCTCTCTCTAAGCGTACACACACTCCACATGTACACACCCTCTTACCCTCCCCCCCTCCCGCCCTGGCTGCCTCAGCGTGATGACGGACCCTCAGGACCTCTGGGTGGGGCCCGGCTCCCAGGCGGCACGCGAGAAGGCAGCATACGAGGTGGGTGGGCATGAGGGTACCCGCAGGAGCAAGCGTGGTTGCGCTGCCGTGCTGGGGAGCGCATGGTGGTGGTACACAGCAGGCACAGCGCAGGCCCACTGGCGGGCTTGCGGGCTTGCTGTGTTTGTGCCCCCAACAACCATCTGCCCCTGCCATGCCCTGCCTTCCGCCCCGAAACTGACCGCCTGCCCTTCTGTGCCCATCATCACATCCGCAGGCTTCTTTTGGCCCCTTCTACCGCATTACCCAGCTCATCCTCACGACCACCCCCGACGCCAACTCCACATACACCACACCCTCTGGGCTGCCGGCCATCGTCACGGGTGCGGCTGGTTGGTGGCAGCTGTCATCCCTTGCAGTGCCGCTGCATGGGCTGCTCTCATGTGGTTGCATAGCAGCACACAAGCGGCATCCCTGATGGGCGGCCCAAGAGCAGCGCGGCATGTACAGGCTGGCAAGGGTGGCAGGCTGGGGCAGCCCTACACCCCGCCTGGACTACCCTGCTAGCCCCCACCCTTGGTGTCTTGCTTCTCGTCTCGATCAATGATGGCCGCCCTCTGCAGATGCCCACATCCGCCTGCTGTTCGACATGCAAGACGAAATCGACGCACTGGCGGCAGGCGGCGATGCAGCTGCTGGCAGCGGCGCCAGCGCCGGCGGCGGGGGCGGCAGCTGGAACGTCACCCTGGCGGATGTGTGCCTGCGCCCGCTGGGCACGGCGTGCGCCACCCAGAGCGTGCTGCAGTACTGGGGCATGAGCAGGGCGGTGTATGAGCACGGTGAGCCCTCTGGGGGTGGTTGGGGGTGTGGGGGGCGGGGCGCACGAGGGGGCGCGGCACGCCGGCTCTGCGTGGCTGTCCTTGTTCTCACGTCGTGAAGATCAAGGAAGCACCCACCTGCCAACCTTCCCGCTTGCATGACATTTGCACTTCCGTCTGCAGGCGCCCCTCCCTGGGGCACGCGCATCAGCCCCGAGTTCTGCTTCTCACACTGGTCCACGCAGGTAGGTGGCGCCCCACAGCCAGCGGCCCCCTGCCCACCCAACGCCCCTGGCGTATGTGTGTGCGCACGCTGCATTTGCAGCCCAGCTGCCCTGCATCTCACCTTCACACGCACCGCTGCGCTAGGCTGGCCAAAACGGCGGCAGCTCCCCGCCCCCATCCACGCTAGCTCGACACCCTTCTGCCCGCCCGCCCGCCCTCCCGCGCGCCTGCTCTCCTGCAGTGCCGCAGCGCCTTTGGCGGCCCCATCGACCCGCACCTCGTGCTGGGCGGCTTCCCCACCGAGGCGGGCAGCTTCAGGAACTACTCTGCCGACGCCTCTGCCTTTGTGGTCACCTTCCCAATTGACTCGCACGCCGCCAACAGGTGGGGTGGGGTGGGTTCTGAGGGTAGGCAGGGCAAGGGCAGGGCAGGTCTGGGCTGCTGAGGCTCATGGGCAGGACGGAGCTGTTTGAGGTGCGTGAGCGCGCGGCAAGGGTGGTGTCGGCTTGGCAGCAGGCGGGCTGGGTGGGTAGGGCAGCTGGGCCGACAGGCAGGCGGGATGTGTTGGAGGCGAGAGCACATGTCAAGAAGGGTGCAACTGTATGCTCCAAAGCGTGCAATCCAGCTCTCCTGACTGCGCCGGCCCCGCCCCTGCCGTCCCTGCCCTAAACACCCACACCGTGCTACCGGCAGGGAGGCGGCAATGGCGTGGGAGGCCGCTTTTGTGCAGCTGGCCTCGGGCCGGCTGACGGAAATGGCGGCGGGTGCGGGCCTGCGGCTGTCCTTCTCCACGGAGCGCTCGGTGCAGGATGAGCTGGCCAGGGAGAGCACAGCAGGCACGCCGCGCACAGCATGCCGGAGGCGCTGATGTGTTGGGCGGCCCGGGGGGAGTGTGCTGGCTGGGCGCATGCCCCCAGCCTGCGTGCCTTTCTGGGCTGGCCCTTGCACACCCTCCATGCACCCTGCCCTGCCCGGCTACCAACCCACGGTTCACGCTGCCACTGTGTTCCAACCCAAACTTGGCCCTCCGTTCCCGCCTCTCCCCGCCCCGCCCGTCATCCCCCCCCCTGCAGACGTGTCCACCGTCCTGCTGTCCTACCTGGTGATGCTGATCTACATTGCCCTGGCGCTGGGCCGCTTCCCGCGCTCCCCAGACTGGCGCGACCTCCTCGTGCACAGCAGGCACGGCGTGCACGACACGGGCTCGCTGTGCCCTGCCCTGCTCTGCCTGTGCAGCGGAGCCAGCACAATCTCTTGCACTGCATCCCTCGTCAACTTTGTTGCACCAAACTGCCGCTCGCGCCACGCCACGCCTCCCCGTGCAGGGCGTCCCTGGGCCTGGGCGGCGTCCTGATTGTGGCGTCCGCCGTGGTGGGCGCGCTGGGCCTGTGCTCCTGGGGCGGCATGCGCAGCACGCTGATTATCGCAGAGGTCATACCGTTCCTGGTGCTGGCAGGTGAGCGAGCATGTGTGCACCAGACACTCTTGAAGGCTTTGTCAGTGCTGGGGTTTTGGCAGTTGCACTGTTGAGGGCCAGCCCGTTCATGGGGCTGCCAGGTGGCGGGAGCCCCACCAGGGGGTGGAAGTAGAAGTGGTGCCACAGGAGCCACTGCAGTACATCATGTTTCCTTCCCTGGTGCTGGCAGGCGGGTGGCTTGGCGTGCTACGGCAAAGCGTCGACGTGCGCTGCAACCCAAAGGCAGAACCCTGAAGCCCTATCGCATGTTTGCCCTGCCGCAGTGGGTGTGGACAACATGTTCATCCTGGCGTCGGCGCTGCAGCAGCAGCCGGCGGGGCACCCGCTGGCGCACCGCGTGGCGCTGGCGCTTGCGGCCGTGGGCCCCAGCATCACGCTGGCAGGTGGGGGCGGGAGGCATGAAGGGGCTGGCGGCCGTCTGGGTGACTTGGTTCCGGGAGGGGAGCGGGCGCTGCTGGTGGGGCGGTGAGGCATTCTGGAGGTGCAGCTTTGGCTTAGCTTGCCTCATGCCTAATTACACTTGAGTCAACCCTTAACCCTAAACCATGCACCGTCCTTGCCCCTTTGCCCCCTGCCCGACCGCCCTCCCCCCCGCCTGTCCGCCCGCAGCCTCCTGCGAGGTCGTGGCCTTTGCCCTGGGGGCCATGACCGACATGCCCGCCCTGCGCAACTTCTCAAGTGCGCTCCCACTCCTGCTGCTGCTCTTATGTTGTGTGTTGTGAGGGGGCACAGCACAGCTGGTCAAGTGCATGCGCGCCGCTGCTGCTGCCGTGCCGCTGCTGGGCAGCACCGCTGGTAGCGTTTCTTGCACACTCTGATTTCCAAGTGGTCTCGTCTCATCCCGTCCCGCTTACCTCCCTTCCGCCCCACCCTTTCCACTACTTTGGCCTCGTCCCCGCAGTCTGCGCCGCTCTGGCCGTGTTCCTCGACTTCCTCCTGCAAATCACCGCCTTTGTGGCACTGCTCACCCTGGACACGCGCCGCCTGGAGGAGGGGCGCTACGACTGCTGGCCATGCCTCAGGCAAGCAGGGGCAGGCAGGCGGGCGGGCTGGCGGGCGTGTTTCCGACCATTGGTTGTGTGACAATCAGGGGCTCTCCATGACTGCTGCCCATGCCTCTGGTGGTCGCACATGCTCGATGGTTGCACACTCTGCCGACTGCTTGCTTGTTTCCCAAGTGCCAGCCATATGCGTGCCGACCCTGCCTGAGGCAAAGACCCGGGTGTGAGGGCGGGTGGACGCCAGCTAGCGCCGCCTCTAGGTGCACGCCCAGACTTGAATGTGCAGTGCTCCTACTCACTGTTGCTGCAGGGCACGCGGGGCCCCGCTGTATGGCAGTGATTACGAGCAGCTGCACGGCGGCGCCGGCGCCAGCGGGGCGCCAGCTGTCAGCGCGGGCATCAGCGAGATAGAGGAGGAGGTGGAGGCGCAGTACGGGCACGCCTACGGAGGGCCGCACCCAGGTGGGTGTGTGAATGGAGGGAGGGAGGGCGGCTGGGGTCTTGGAGGGGTCGGGTGGGCACTCTCACCCCCCCCCCGTGATGCTCTTGTTGTGCGCCTGCACGTGCCAGGCGGGCTCTGCCCTCATGAGGCCCCTGCCCCAGAGGCCCGGCACCCGTGCACAGTGCTGGCCGGCTTGTTGTCTGCAAGCTGCACCGCGCCCTGCGCTGCGCCATAGTCCAACACACCACAAACTCTTTCTGTCTGCTTGCAGATGACGACCGCTACGTGGGCGTCTCACAGGCCCTGCGTTCCTACATGCGCCGCGTGCATGCCCCGCTGCTGCGCCGCCCCGCCGTCAAGGCGGCGGTGCTGGCCCTGTTTGTTGGGGCCTTCCTGCTGAGCTGCGCCGCGCTGCCGCGCCTGGAGAAGTGAGCATCGGAGGGGGAGGAGGGGAACGAGATTGGCAGGCAGAGGGAGGGTGGAAGCAGGGAGGGCCGTTTGCGTTGAGATGTGGGGAAAGGGTAAGGCTGGCATGGGTGAGATTCAGTCAAAGGCGAGAGCCCCCGGCCAGGCAGCCTCCCAACCCCCGCTCTGCTGACCTCCTCCTCGTGTCTGCTCACGCTGCGCAGGGGTTTGGACCAGAGCGTGGCGCTGCCTCGTGACTCGTACCTGCAGCAGTACTATGACGACGTCTTCGCCTCCCTCAGGCAAGTGTGTTTGAAGGAGCGTCCGCAGGTATACGCCGCAAGCGTATGCAGTTTAGATGCTGCTGTTTGATCGTGTCGAGGTATCTGCACGCAGCAGCCACCACAGCGTCTTGACCTCCCCCAGGCAAGCCAGCCTGGCAGTTTGCATTGTGCCAGCATGCAATTCGGCAGCCGCCATCCTGCTGCCCTGCTCCGCCTTGCTCAGCAGCCACCCTTACGGCTGCTCTGCCAGCGTCGCCTCCCCTTGCCCTACTTTCGCTATTTACACTGTCTCCCTGCGGTCGTCTCACATTCCTCCCCCCGCCTGCAGGGTGGGGCCCCCAGTCATGTTTGTGGTTGTGGGGCTCAACGCCAGCGAGGCCTCCCCCCACGTCAACCGCACCTGCTCCGTGGCAGGGTGCGACCCAGACTCGCTCCTCAACCAGGTGGGCGCTCAGCCCGGAAGTGCCTCCTTGTTGGCCTGCTTGTTGCCTTGCTTTCTTGTTGTTGGGCTTACAGTCTGTTCTTCTGCAAGAGAACTTGTGACACAGACATGCAGGCAGGCAGCGTGCGGTTGACTTGGTATGTGGAGCAGCCATGGGTGCACACACGACAAGGGCAGTGGCAGTTACCGAGACACCCAAACCACCCGCTGGCCTCCTTTGCTCACACTTGCTTGCTTTGCTGGCAAGCATGCTCCTTCTTAGCTGCATGACCCACCCCTTGCCGCCCGCCTGTCCCCTCACCCCATGCACTCGGCCGCCCTGATGCCCCCCGTGCAGGTCAGTGCCGCCTCGCGTGCCCCCTGGTCTTCCTGGCTGGCCACCCCCGCCGCCTCCTGGCTGGACGACTTCATGACATGGACCTCACCAGAGATCCCACAGTGCTGCCGCTCCTTCCCCAACGCCACCCGCTGCCCGCCGCCCGACCAGCCGCCCTGCGCGGGGCCCGGAGCGCCGCAGGATCCGTGCCAGCAGTGCTCCACATGCTTTGCGCCGGGGGACATGCCCAACGGCCGCCCCACGCTGCAGCAGTTCCAGGTGCCTGCTTGGCTTCTGCTGCTGCTGCGTGGCTTTTGAGAGCGCTGAGGGCAACTGCACTCTATTGAGACAGCGTGGACGAGACCCTCGCAACAGGCCAGCGGTGTTCTGCACACGGCAGCGATTCACATGGCATGGGGCGCTCGTCGAGCGGCCACACAAGCGCATGTGCCTCCAGGCACACACACGCAGCGACCTGCCTGCCTCATCTTCACTTTCTCACCCCTCCCGCCCGCTTGCAGGACAAGCTGCCCTGGTTTCTCGACTCCCTGCCCTCGCCTGCCTGCGCCAAGGGCGGCGCCGGCGCGTACAGCGACGCCATTGGGGTGCGCCGCTGGTGCCTGCCTGCCTGGCTTCGGCATTGTGTGTTGGCATGCTTCATATGCATGCACGTCCAGAGGGGCTCGCTGGGTTCCTCCGCCACCATTGTTCCTGTAACTAGCACTCTCCGCCTGCTTCCTGCTTGCCCGTCTCCCTGCCCGCTTTCCCTGTCCTTCCATCCATCTCGGTGCCACTCACCCACCCACCGCCCTGCACAGCTGTCCGCCCATACCCGCCTGCCTGCCCGCCTCCCTTCCGCCCCCGCAGCGCGACGCCTCCGACCCCACCGGGGTGGCCGGCCTGGGCACACGTGGCGTGGTGGCCGCCTCCTCCTTCCGCTCCAATTACGTCGTCCTCTCTCGCCAGTCTGACTTCATCAACGCGCTGCAGGTGGGCTGGGCTGGGTTAAGGGTTGAGCAGGGGTTTGAGGTTAAAGTTTGGAAATTGTCGAGAGTGCACGAGGGGGGGATGTAGGCTGGATGGGGCACCACTTGTGCCATCCTCTCACGCCATTCAAGACTTCATTGCTGCCTCTTGGGGCCGCGTATCTGCACATCTCCCATCCCCTGCTGCGCCTGCTGCCCCCCGTGCAGGCGGTGTACAGCTTTGCCTCCCGCCTGACCTCCACTCCCGCCTGCCATCTCACCTGCTGCCCCTGCCCCCCTGCAGGCGGTGCGCGGCTTTGCCTCCCGCCTGACCTCCACGCTGGGCGTCAAGGTCTACTCCTACTCCATCTTCCACATCTTCTTCGAGCAGTACCTGAGCATCGCGGGGGAGGCGGTGGCGCTGCTGGGATCAGGTGGGACGGCATCGGACGGGCAGGTGGGGGCCCCCGCCGGCTTGGTCTTTAGCTCTAGGCGCTGTGGGGCTGGATTCGGCTGAGAGTTGATGGGCTTGCACCCTCCCGTTCCTCGCTTGCCTGCCTGCCTGCGCCCCTCCTTGCCCCCTTGGGACCCTGCAGCTGAAGCGCCCTGGTGACCGTTCTTCCTGCTCTGTCTGGCCGCCCTCACCCCTGCCAGCCCGTGTCCCACGTCTCTCCCATCTCTTTCACCCCGTTCCCTTCTCTCCCTCCCCCCGCAGCCCTGGTTGCCATCTTCCTGATCTGCCTGGCCGCCACGGGCAGCCCCTGGTCTGCCACCCTGATCTGCCTCACGTTGTGCATGCTGCTGGTGGACGTGATGGGGGTGATGGCGCTGACGGGCATACAGCTCAACGCGGGTGGGTGGGGCGGGGCTTGCGCGAAGCGGGGCAGCATGCTGGGGAGGGCACTGGCAGCAGCAGGGGGCTGCAGCAGGGGCCAAAGGCAGGGCGGCGTGGTTGGCAGGCGTCCTGGCCTGCCACTGTTCTCACCTTCCAGCCGCCTGCCCACCCCCTCCACCCCTTCCCCCGCTTCCCCTCCCCTCAGTCTCCCTGGTCAACCTGGTCATGTCCCTGGGCATCGGAGTGGAGTTTTGCGCCCACCTGGTGCACGCATTCATGGAGGAGCGGGGAAGCAGCGAGGACCGCGCCTCTGCGGCGCTTGGAGACGTTGGCGCCGCCGTGCTGTCGGGCATCACTCTGACCAAGTTTGCAGGTGGGGGCGGGGTCCTCGTGCCGACATTGATGTATTGATGTACTTGGGTTGAGGAGGCGTCGGTGCCGTCGCGCTGCTGGGCACTTACTTTGACCAACTTTGCAGGTGGGGGGCAGGGGCTGGACGGAGCCACCAGCAGGGCTGAGATGAAAGCTGCTGGGTGGGGGTGGGGGAGCAGCAGCCTCCCCGTCTGCGACATCCGACATTGAGCACTGGAGCCTGCTGATGAGCAGGCAAACATTGATGATCACCATCTGGGTTGTGGCTGAGTGCTGTCCTCCCACATTTGGGGCTTGGCCTGGCAGTGCTAGCTGATTTTCTCGCCGCAACCTTGCGTGCCTATCATGGCCGCATGGTTGTTCCCTTACAGCTCACCACAAGCTGCCTGCCTTCTGCCCCCGCAGGCGTGGCGGTGCTGGCCTTCTCCCACACCGCCATCTTCCGCGTCTACTACTTCCAGATGTACGCCGCCCTGGTGCTGCTGGGGGCGGCCCACGGCCTCGTCTTCCTGCCCGTACTGCTGGCCGTGTTTGGGCCGGAGGAGCTCGAGGTGGGCTGGCGGGGGTGGGCGTGTCTGACTCATGTGGGGGTGGGGTGAATGTGGGAATCGAGGAGATGTCAGGTACATTTGAGGAGGTGGAGGTGGGTGGTGTTGGATACACATGAAGAAGGCACGAAACTTGCCTGCCCTGCCCCCCTCCACCCTCCCTCCCCGCAGCACTGGAAGTGGCGCGTGCGCCGGCAGCTGCAGGGCATGCAGGCAGAGCGCCTGCAGGTGCAGCAGCGCACCCTGTCCCTCATGCAGCAGCAGAGGCAGCGGCAGGAGGAGGAGAGGCTGGCGAGCGGCGGCTTGAGCCAGGCGGCCCAGCAGGCACAGCAGGCACAGCAGCAGGTGCAGGTGCAGGCGGAGCCAGGCGGCAGCTAGGGGCCCACCTTCCAGCTGCTGCTGCCCCCTCCTTCCGCCCTTGGGCACCTGTCATCTAGCGCGCACTTTAATGTCAATGATGTGAACCAACCTTTCTGAACAGATTGCTCCTTTTTCAACCAAACACACAGGTTATTGGCAGGATGCACGGCGCGGGTGCAGTGGTGGGGTGATGTTTAATGACAAGCAGGTGATGAAAATGGCATGGGCAGGCACGTCTGCTGCTGCCCTGTAAAGGGCCCCTTGGAATAGATCAAGTGCTCCTCTGCCTGCCGGCAGCTGTCTGGCGCTCCCATGGCTCCCTTTACACGCTGAGTCAAACTCTGAGTCAAAAAATTCATAAAAGCAGGTTGCTGTGTGGGTGCAGGAAGATTGTGTTGGATGCAAAGTCACAAGTTGCCACATGCTGGTGCCGCTCTCTGCGGGGAACTCGTGAAACCCCAGGGGTTGAAACCCCAGGTCCCCCTGTCGCCGGCTGTCTCAAAAGACCCTGCCCCGCGTCACTTTGTGAGCCTGCGGAAAGGGTTCCAGCTCGTCTCCCCCCGCCGCACCGGCCCGCTGGGCAGCTGCGCCAGGCGCTCCTCCACCCGCCTCTCCGCCTCTGCCAGCGCCTCTTCTGAGGGCCGGTAGTAGGGCTGCCCTGCCGCAGCTGCTCGCAGCAGCAGGGGCGTGCCGCGTGTGCTGGGGGTGCCACTGCCTGGCGTGCGGCGAAGCAGGCTACTCCGTAAGAGGCTGACACGCGGCAGGCTGGCAGGAGACGTGGTGGCCAGCGCTGCCCCTGGCGGCGCCTGCCACGGAAGGCGGTGCTGCTGCTGCGGCGAGCGGGAAGGAGACAGGAGGGGCTGTGCACGGGCAGCGGCCGCGGCGGCGGGCTGGATGCCAGCTGCCTGCTGCCGGGCCTGCGCTGGCAACACCTGTCGCACCTGCGGACGCTGGGGCGGCGGCGGAGGCGCGCAGCTGGGGCGCCACCTGTCTGTCATGCGCAGCTGCACATCCTCCTCCTCCTCTTCCTGCGCCTCAGGCGCTGCCGCAGCCAGTGGGCTGCCTGACAGCCGCATCAGCGGGGCAAATCGCTTCACAGCCGTGGGCTGCTGCTGCTGCTGCGGTTGTGGCTGGTGCTGCGGGGGCTGGTACTGCTGGTGCTGCGGGGGCAGGTACTGCTGGTGATGCTGAGCCTGCTGAGGTGGCGGCTGCAGCTCCTCCTGCTGCCAGGGAGACGCACCCAGCGGCAGCGTGTCTGCGCGCGGCGGCATGGAAGCCCTGGGGCGTTTGGCTTGGCGCCATCCATTGCTTGGCAGCCCAGCGGCTGCAGCCTCCGCTGCAGTGCCTGCCGCCGGTGCATCATGTGCCTCCGCCTGCTGGGGCTGGTGCTGGAGCTGCTGGGCTTGTTGGCGGGCCAGCTGGGCAGCTCTGATCTTGCGCTGTGCCGCCAGCAGCACTGGGCTCAGCTCCCTAGCTGGCTGCTGCTGCTGCTGCTGTGGCTGCTGTTGCTGCTGCCGCCCTGCAGCCTCATCCATGAATGACCAGGGGCGCTTGTGGCTGGCTGCCGGTGCAGCGCCTGGCAGTGGATGCGAGGGCAGCGCTGACGGAGCACGCCTGGACGGCTGCTCCTCCATCTCCCGCTGTCGCGCATCCTGTTGCTGCCGGTGCTGCACCTCGTCTTTCCTGCGCCGAGCCTCTGCCTCCTGCTGCTGCTGCTGGCGAATCCGCTCCTGCTGCGCCTGCTGCTGGCGCTCTCGCTCCTGCTGCTCCCGCTCCCGCTGCTGCTCCTGCTGCCGGCGCTCCCGCTCTTCCTCCTCCTGCCGCTGGCGCTCCCGCTCCTGCTGCTCCTGCTGCACGCGCTCTCGCTCTTCCTCCTCCTGCTGCCGGCGCTCCCGCTCCTGCTGCTGCCGGAGCTCTCGCTGCTCCCGCTGGCGGCGCGCCTCTGCCTGCCGCTGCTGCGCTGCCTCCATGCCTGGCCGGTCAGGCACCACCTTGGTGGGGCGGTGCTCTGGGGGCACTTGCACCCTCACCATCCCATCCTCCCCCTCATGCCGCACCAGCTGCGGCCGCGCCGGGCACACAGCCACCCCGCGCCGCCGCCCTGGTGCCGCCCCGCTGCCCCCTGCGGCACCAGCCTGGTCGGCGGCCACAGCAACCTGGGGAGTGCCAGCCTGCGCTGCTGTGGCTGCCACTGCCGGCCGCCGAGGCATCATGTGCACTTGCGCTGCGGCGTCTGCCATCTGTGGCCTTGGCTGGAGGGAGTCCTGCATGGGACTCGCAAGTGATTAGCTATGCCTGATATACATGCTCACCCGGCACACCAGCTGGCCACCGACAGGGAAGGAGGAGACAGCTGGACTAGCATGCCAGCGCCAGAGAAGGAGACAGCGACACCCCCGAGCCAGCGATGCCTTGTGTAGCCCAGGCTGCAGCAGCATGTAGGCATGCAGGCAAGCAAGCCGCCAGCCCACCTGTGGCCCTGCTGCCACCGCCCGGGTCTCTGGGCCAGCTTGCACGCCAGCGCTGGCCGTGACAGCTGCGGCAGCAGTTTGAGCGCTGACGACAGCCACCAGCTTCAGCTGCGGCCGGCCCGCCTGCATGCTGGCCGGCCGCTGCTCCGGCACAGCCGCTGTCTGGGCGCCAGCGTTGGCCAGCCTGCTGCGGGCCAGCGGCAGGCCCGTCTGCACCGTCTGTGCCCCGGCCGAGCGCTTGGCTGCGACGGCAACTGTCTGCACTGCTGCCACTGCTTCTGCCACAGACGCTGCTGCAGCTGCTGCTGCTGCTGCTGCTGCTGCTGCTGGTCGGTGTTGAAGCTCTGCCACTTCCTCCCGCCCCTCTGCCGCCTCCTCTGCTTCCTCTGCCTCTGAGGCCCGCCTGAGGCCCAGCTGCTGCCGCTGGCCCGGCCCGCCAGGCTGAGGGCGCGAGGTGCGCTGCCGCTTGCTCCGCTGCAGGAGCTCTCCCACATCTGCGGTGCATGGGGGAGGCAGCAGGGGGGCACCCACTTCAGCTGGCCAGGAGCCACAACTGAAGTTATACTCGCCCTGCCACTGCTGCTCAGACGGCAGGCGCCCAGCAGAGATAGGCCCGTTCAGCAGCTGCAGGAGGTGAGCACCACGCGCAGCAGACCTGGCACGGACCGCCTTCTGCAGCCACAGTCCCGCCACCATTCCCCTGTCAGCCGCCGGCTGGCTGCAGCTCCAAGTGCAGGCCCCACCCTCACTCGCCCTGCCGCGGCAGCAACTTGCTCACCTGGCCCGGCGCTTGCCTCCAGCACGTCTTTCACAGCAGCCAGCCCAGCAGTCCCAGCGCGCTTGGACCCCGCCAGCCTGCCGCCGGCGGGCCGCCCTCCTGCAGCCGGGCCGCTCAGCGCTGGGAAGGAGAAGCCACCGCTTCCCCCGCCGCTGCTGCCTGCAGCTGCGCCGGGCACTGCATCTTCCGCCTCGCCGCCCTCAGCGCCCAGCACAGCCGCCGCCACCTCGGGGCCCATCTCTATGGCTGTCGTCAGGAGCGCCTCATGGCGCTCCGCCAGCTCAGCAGCTGCTGCCTGCACCTCAGTGTCGAGCGCCGCCATCTGCCGCTGCCTGTCCTGAAGCACCGACATCATCTGACCTGCCACCTCATCTGCACGCTGCTGCGCTGCCGCCACCTCAGCTGGGCTAAGCACCGCTGCCTCTGCACCCAGCACAACCTCCATCTTGAACGCCTCCTCCTCCTCATGCCGCCCCTCATCATTGCCATCAGCAGCCTCGCTGCCCACTGCTGCTGCTGCTGCTGCTGCTGCTGCAGCGGCCGCAGGGGCAGCCTCTGCCATGCCTGCCGGTGCACGTCCCAGCCGGTGGCCAGCCAGCATCGCCGCAAGCACAGTGTCAGCTGCGGGAGAGGGTTCGCTGCCATCTGCCGGCGTCGGTGGCACCTGCTCTCGAAGCGCCGAGTCAGGCCACTGGCTGGGCAGGGGCGGCAGCGTGGGCAGGAACTCCTCTGGGAGGCTCGCCTCTGCTGCTGCTGCCGCCTCTGCTGCTGCTGCCGCCTCTGCTGCTGCCTCTGTGGCTACCGCCGCCTCTGCTTCGTCCACCTCCGCCTTTACGGCCTCTGCCGCCATCGCCTCTGCTGCTGCTGCTGCAAAGGGTGCCTTCACCCGTGCTGCGCCGGCCTCCGCTACTGCTGCCTCTGCTGCGCCAGCCTCTGCTGCCGCTGCTGCTGCTGCTGCTGGTGCCGAGGGCGCTGCCGCCTCTTGCTCTGGTTCAGGCTCGAGCTTCACCAAGACTGCTGCCGATGGCAGGCCGGCAGGTGCTGCTGGCTCAGGCAAAGGTGCTGCAGCCTCCTCCTCCTGCTGCTGCATGCCAGCATCCACAAAGGCACCAGCTTCTGGCTCGGTTGCCCCCTCCAATGCTGCCTGTGGAGGATCTCGGGCATCTGAGATGGCCTCCGATGCCGCGGCTGCTGCTGCCACGGCAGCTGCTACAACATTCTGTGCCACCATCCGCGCCACCAGCGACGCCTGCTCTTCCTCTTCCTGGGCTGCAGCTGCAGCAGCTGCTGCCTCCTCTGCTGGCTCAGCTGCCGCCGCAGCCTCTGCCAGTGCATGCTCCCCTGGCGCCGGTGCTGCTGCTGTTGTAGCTGCATGCCCCTGCGGCTGCTGCCTTGTGGCCGCCAGCAAGTGATCCCCCTGCACAGGCTCGGCCACCACAACCTGCTGCAGCCGTGGCGGTCCCTGCTCTGCCTCTTCCGCAGGCTGCTCCTCAGCGGGACACTGCTGATGCCACTCCTCCACCTCCGCTTCCTCCTTGACTGCTGGCACTGCGCTGGCAGCAATGCCGCCGTCCTCGTGTGCTGCCAGTGGGGCTCCCACCTCTGCGTCCATCGCCTCTGCCTCTGCCTCTGTTGGCACTGTTTCTGCGTTCACTGGCGCTGCTGCTGCCCCTGCCTCTGCTGGCGCTGCCTCTGCCTCCGCTTTTACCTCCGCTGGGATTGCCTCCGCCTCTGCCTCGCTCCCTTCCTCTGGAGAGCTGGGTAGCAGGACCAGCTGCGTGGGAGGGATGCCGCCGCCATAAGAGTCGCCGGCTGGCTCGGCAGGGGGCGGCACCTCGACTGCACGGCAGCAGAACGGTGGGGGCACAGCCCAAGGCCAGAGGTTGGCAAGATTCACCTTGAACGGATGGGAGGTAGGCGTGCCACGTGGTACAAGCAGCACGCATGCCACAAGTGACGCACAGACCCTGCTCTGTAAGGTGCGGACCTGAGTCTGCTGGGAGCACGTCTGCAGGCTCTCGCGGCCCTGGTGGCACACCCTCCGCCATCGCCACATCGCCCTCCTCATCACCCTCCTGCATGCACAAAAAGGGAACGCGCATGTGTTCACAAATAACCCGCCAAACATCCAAGTATTTACTGCCCTCACAAAGGCTTCAGTGCTTCTGCATGCAGTGCCTCCCTGGCTCCTCCACATTGCAAGTGTTGGAGTGGGCATCTCCTAGCCGGGACCAACCTGTGCAGCCTCCTCCTGAGCCTCCAACAGCTCCTCCCCTCCCGCTGCTTGTGTCAGCGGTGCAACCTCCACTGGCTGGGCCGGCTTGCCAGCTGCGTGTGCAGCAGCAGCGGCGGCAGCCGGTGCCAGCGCCTCTGCAGGCTCTGCCTGGTGGGCCAGCGCTGGCGCTGGCGAGGCGGGGTTGGAGGGCGCCACCTTGGGCGAAGGAGGGGTGGAGTGTGGCACAGCGCGGGGGCTTGGCAATGGGGAGGACAGCGGGGTGGCGATTTTGGAGAGGATGTCGAGGAAGCCTCCAGAGAGGCGGCGGTCATGCTGCTGCTGCCGCTGCAAATTCTCCTGCTCCTGCTGCTGCACCTGCCTCTGCTGCTTCTCCTCCTCCCCTTCCTCCTCCTCCTCCTGCTGTTCCCCTTCCCACTGCAGCTGATGCGGCGGGGCCTGCGCCATTGAGGTCCCGGCAGCGGTGCTGAGGAGCTCCGCACCGCCGCCTGGTGCCGTGCCGCCCGCTACTGCCACATGAGGCGCGGGCGCGATGGGCTCGCTGCTATGTGGCAGCCTGCTGGCACCTGCCGCCGCTGGGAGCGGCACGGGTGCCGCCGCTGGCACAGAGGCTGGCACAGGACCTGGCGCGGCCGCCGGCGCAGCTGCTGGCGTTGCTGCTGCCGCCGGCAGTGGGCTCGCTGCCAGTGCTGCTGCTGCCGCTGCTGGCTGAAGGCCTGCCGCATTCCAGGCTGAGGCTGAGGGGCGCTCGAGGTGAAGGCGGGAGATGGCAGATGCCGGGATGCGGCTGCTGGGCAGGGTCGAAGGCAGGCCGATGCGCTGGCTGGGCAGCAGGGTCCCAGGGGCGGGGTGCAGCCCAAGCTGCTGGCTGGCCAGCACCACTGGCCTCTTGCCAGCGGACCCTGCTGCGGCCCCTCCTGCAGCAGCAGTTGCCAGGGAAGTGTTGCCGCCAGCCGCCAGCGCGCTGCTGGGCAGCGACCTGGGCTGCCGGGGGCCACTGCCGCTGCCGGGTGCTGCGGTTGGCAAGTCGCTGCGACGCCAACCGCCGGCTTGCATCTGGCCTAGCTGGCGGGGGGGCAGCTGGGTGGGGGGCTGGGTCAGGAAGTCGCCGCCGCCTGGGGGAGAATGCTTGGCCTGCAGGCGGGGACAGGGATTGGGCAGGCAGGGGGTGACTACAGGCAGCCAGGTGGGTCTAAAAAAAGCTGGAACGCAGAGCGAGGGAGGGTGTGCCTTGCAAAAATGGATGTCCCAACCCTGCCCCTGCCTGGCTACCCACCCGATCTGTGCCTCAGCTGGGCAGGCACTTTCCCAGCCCTGCATCCACAACACCCCCGCATGCCCCCACCCCTCCCTGCCTCGGGCGCACGTGATTAGCATTGCGCTTGAACACTTGTGCCAGCGCGCCCAGCGGCGACAGCAGCCAGGACTGGCCGCTGCGAGGGCGTGAGCTGTCCACTGCGCCGTCGCCGCCCAGCTGCCCCACGCTCCCTTGCAGGCTGTGCTCCTCAGAGCCCGCCGGCTGCTGGTGCTGCCGCCCCTGCTGCTGCTGCTGCTGCTGGTAGAGGTGCGGCCCCAAAGGGCCCGGGCTGCCGCCCGCTGCTGTCAAGGCCAGGGGGAGCTCCAGGCCATCTGAGGGGAGCTGGGTGGCAAACCCCACGCTGTCTGGCAGCTGCGTGGCAAAGGCAAAGCCGCCGGGGGACGCTGGTGCCTGGGTGTGCAGATCGGCCAGCCTGCAGTTGGGGCACGGGTGGCGGCACAGGCAAGTGTCAAGATGGGCCAGGGGTGTGGTACCATGATGCAGGATGCAGGTGAGCAGCTGGAAGCTGAGCAGCTGGAAGCTGGAAGTGCATCTCTGAGCAGACAGTACGACAGGCACGGGAGACACAAGCCACCTGGCCCTGAGTGTAGTAGGCACAAGCCAGGCAGCCAGGCTTGCGTGCAGGCAGCCAGGCTCACCCGGGCGGCAGCAGCGCCTGCGAGTCCTCCACCCCATGACCGGCCGCTGCACCCAACAGCAGCGCCTCACCACCCGCCGCCTCCTGAGCATCTTGAAAGTCGTCTTCCCCCTGCGAACCCCCCATCACCATAGCAGCCGCATCTGCCCACTCCTCCTCATCCTGCTCCCCCAGCTCCGGCCCACCGCTGCCGTGGCCGCCCGCAGGGTGTGCCACTGCCTGCTGCTCGGCCTGTGCGCCCTCTGCAGCCCCAGCCTTCAAGCCCTCTGCCCCTTCCTCTGCTTCTTCCGCTGCTGCTGGCTCCAAAACATGCTCCGGAACCTCAGCTGCCAGTACTGCTGGCGCCTCCTCGTCTGCCGGGCGCTCCGGCTGCTGGGCTGGCTGTGGGTTGGCGCCATCTGCAGGCTGCTCCCCCGGCAGGGTGGCTGGTGCCAGCGCCTGCTCAGCACCGCCGTCACTGCCGCCGCCAGGCTGCAGGGGAGGCGCTGCCTCAGCGGCACGCACTGCTGCCCCAGCCACTGCCATGGCAACCTCCTGCTCCGACTGACTTGCCGCCACGGCTGCCGCTGGTGGCTTCTTGCCCTGCTGAGCTGCTGGCCCCGCCTTGCTGCCGCCTGCCGCCGTCCTCACATTCACAGCAGCAGCCCTCGGCTGCGCTGCCGTCTGCACCTGTTGGTGCGCTGGCTGCAGCAGGCTGCCCAGCAGGGGCGCAGGGGCACTGGGTGGTGGAGCACTCGATGGTGAGTCGGCTAGTGAGGTCACCAGGCCTGCCACCTGGCGCTGCGCCTCGGACACCGTCTGCCGCTGATGCGGAGAGCCCAACTGGGGCATAGACACGGGATTTGCTGCCGGCACCGCTTCCAGACCATCAAACAGCATGGCTGGGCTGCGCGCTGGGACGGGCGCTGCATGCTGACGAGGCTGCTGCTGCGGGTGCGGCTGCAACGGCCACCCAGGCTGTTGGGGCCGGAGCAACTGCTGCGCTGGCTGCTGCTGCTGGAACATTGGAGGCCACAGCGGTTGCTGCTGCTGCCTTTGCTGCTGCTGGGGTTGCAGTGCCCATTGCCGCTGCTGCTGCGGTGGGGGCGGCTGCCACTGGCCGGTGGTGGCCGGAGCAGGCGCAGCAGCGGAGGGCGCCCCAAGCCCTTCAAACAGCTGCATTGGGTGCTGCACAGCCGGCCGGCGCGCAGCGGCCTGGCGCTGCTGCTGCTCCTGCTGCTGCTGGGCCGCCGGAAGGTCGGGTCGCCGTGGCGCAGACTGCTGCTCATCGCCACGGTCCGGGGGCCGCCAGGCTGCAAACGCAACGGGGGCGGGGTGGCGGTGGCGGCGGCAGTGTGAGCCAGGGGACACCCAGATCGCCCCGCACGGCGCGTGGCACACCCCATCCACCTTGGGAGCTCTGTAGCACGGTGTCCTGCTCAGGCGGTATTTCGGCGGCCGCCAAAAAGGCTTCGAGATTGAATTCGGCGCCCTGCCAGCGCCCCGCCATGTTTCGCTACGCCAGTATGTTCACGTTTGATATCGGCACACGCAAGGAAAGCAAGCGCGGGGCATAATAAGCTCGGCAAGCAGACCGATGTTGGGGCAAGCTCGGGCGGCTCTCACACTGCAATGTTTTAATTCAGGCAATGATTAGTGGTGCTGGTGGGGGCGTGTCAGGAGAACGAGAAGGGACACAAGCCAGCCTGGCTGCGCCGCACCCTTGCACCGCCTCCCCGCCCCAGCACCCACCTGCAAGGCTCAAGCTGTTGGCGACCGAGATGCTGTGGGTTGGCAGGCTCTCTCGACGGCGCTGCTGAGAGCTTGCATTGGGACCTGGGGGGTTGGGTGCCTGCAGAGCAAAGCGGGCGAGGAGGGCAGCAACGAGTGTTGTGCCGAGGCAGCCGCTCACGGTTGTCCGGCTGGCATGGTTATTTGGCGGGCACTGCCGTCACTTTCGCCCCTTCATTTGCGACCAATTCATGAACGTATCGTGCCTGCTGGAAGATGGAGAACAGATCCTCCAGGGGATTCTCGTCTTGGGCACTATCTGCAGTGCCGGCTTCGCTGCCTGCAAGCAAGGCGAGGGCAGGCGGGCGGGCGGGGCGGGTGACGTCGCCCCGCTGCTAAAGGCCCGTCTCCAGTGCTCTTGTCCCCTCGCGCCCCTTCGGACCCACTTCGGACGTCACCTTGCGCATTTTTCAGGCGCGCAGGCGGCTGTAACCGAGCACCTTCACCGGCCGCCTCCTGCCCAGGAGCCTGCCTCAGCTTGCCCACTGGCATTGACTTTACTTTTGAAACGCTGTGGAGGGACGAGAATGCGTGAAAGCACCGCACAGGCGAGGCGGTGTTTGAACTGGAAAGCGTGCATGGCAAGGGTGCCAGTGACGGCAGCGGCGGCAGCAGGAGAAGTGTTTTTTTCCTGCCGCCTGAACAACATACATGCATCACACGCATAGCGTAACACCCTGCCACCTTCCCTTACTGCTGTTTACAACAAGTTGGGTGCTGGCCATTGGTCTGAATTCAGGAAGCACATGTTCGCATGGCGGTGGCCGTGTGGTTGTACAAGAAAGTGGGCCCCAAGGGAAGACACAACCGAGGACAGTGGCAATGGGCCAGACAAGTGGGGCTGCGGGGCCGCGTGCTTCAAACAGGCAGAAGCTCTTTTTTTCATGCTGGCAATGGGCTGATGGGAGGTTCAAAGGGGAAAACACAGGGAGGGGTTAAAAAGGAAAGAAGGGGAGGGCGGTTCAAAATGAGCATGTTTTGAGGGACCGCGGCGAGCTGTGTGCAGACGTGGGGAGTGTGAGTGACGAGGCATGGCAGCAGCGGTGTGCAGAGGATTGAATTGTGAGGAGCAGAGCGGGGTAGTGGCTGAAATGAATCGGTGACGCGGCCAGCTGAGGAAGGGTTGTCAGGTTATGGCAGGGCAGGGAGGGGGAGATGCGAGTGAGGGCGGGAGGCGGGAGGTGTGCAGACGCAGACGCAGACGCAGGTGCGCCGCTGACATGCTACCAGGCTCAGCAGGCGCGGCATGCAATAAATCGTCCGGCCACAGGGCAGCAGGGCTGCCTGTCCGGTGCAGGCATACGTCAGCTTATGAGAGCCAGCCCGGGGCTGGCGGCGGCTAGGCCAGCGGCAGCTAGAACTGCCGCACAGCCTGGGCTGTCACCAGCTGTTGGTCACCAGCTGTTGGTCACGGGTCGTAGTCAGAGTCGAGGTCAGTCCCCTGGGAGCACGCGTCCATGGCGTCACTGCCAGCGCTGTCAAAATCGCTGTCAGCCCAGGCAGCCGAAATGGAGCTGAAGTAGCTGACCAGGGGCTGCCCGCCCGGCTGCTGCCCCGGCGGCGCATCACCGCCGCTGCCGTCGGAGAGCTGCTGCGAGGCGGAGCGTCCCGCCAGGCGGGCACCGACAATGCGCTGCTCCAGCTCAATGGCGTGCCTCACGGCTTGAAGCCCCGCGCCGCTGTCGTGCCCCACAATGCTTTCCAAGGGCACCTGCAGCAGCGCGGCGTCGGCATCGGCGCCAGGCTCCCCCCCGCCGCCCGCCAGCACCGCCTGCATGGCGCGCACCGCCCGCACCGCGCCCGCCTGCAGCGCCGCCGCGCTCACCGTCGCCGGCTTGCTGCGCCCCTCCAGCCAGGCGCGGATCGTGCTGCGCATCTCTTCCCAGGCAGCGGCCAGCAGGCCGTAGGACCCCTTCCCCTGGATGCACACCTCCAGCTGCGCCCGCCACGTGCTGCCGCACCCAGGCAGCGGCTGGTCATCCGTCAGCAGCGCAGCACGCAGCTCCTGCAGGCAGTGAGGGTGGGCAGACCATGCGGCAGCGGGCGGTGACGGCGAGCTAGAGGTGGGCGGTTTGATGGGGTGGAGGGTGCGGAGAGTGGGCAGCACAGTGGTGGTGAAGAGAGGCGCAGGGCAGGTGGGGGTGCACGGCAGGTGGGGCGAGGTGCGGCGGGGCCCAGCAGCGTGCAGAAGCGCCCCTGCCAAGACGTACTGTCCGACTGAAATGTCAACCTCCACAAGTCACCCTCTTTGGAACTCCAGACGAACCCTGTCAGATCCCCTGCCTGGTCCCACCTTGAACCAACCTCCTCAAGCCCACCTCCCCTGCCTGCCACCCTGCCAGGCCCCACCTTGAGCCTCATAGCAAAGTCGGCGAGCACTTCCGTCTGCTTGACCTGCCTCCGCCACGTGGTGCGCTGCAGGCAGAAGGGACGCACGCGGAGGAGGGCGCTCAGGCAGTGTGGGTGTGCTGCGGGTGCTGCTTGCTGCGCTGTGTTGTGCTGCTGCACAGTGCTGACGCAGGTATACTAAGCCTCAAACGTAACACAACTGAACGGCCCATGCTCTACTGGCGTCCCATCCCTGTCCCTTCCAACACAACCCCTTACACGCCATGCGCGTCGGGCACCTTCCTGTGCCGCCACCCGCCTTGCCCAGCACCTGCCAGCTGGCCACCCCCCCCCCCTACCCACCTTGCTCTTCCACGTGCGCCGCACGCTGTTCCAGGGAATGATGTCCTCCAAACCCAGCACCTCCAGCCTCATGTAACGCATCGCCTCACGGTGACGTGGCTCCACCAGCTGACGTGGCACCACCAGGCTGCCAGGCACAGCGCCGGACGGGCCGCCAGCACCAACACCGATGCCGCTGTGCAGCCGGCTGGGGCCGCTGCGCGGAGTGGCGCCGTCCAAGCCGTCGCCACCGCCCCCGCCGCCGCCGCCGCCGCCGCCGCCGCCGCCGACGAGCGTGTAGGGCTCGCGCGCACCCGCAGCGCCAAGGGTGGGCTGCCGGTCGGGCGGCCGCTTGAACTCGCTGGGAGCGGCTAGTTGGGGCTGCTGGGGCAATGGTGAAGCAAGGCATGTGCAGTGGGGACGGGTGAGCATATGAGAGGCACACTCGAGAAATAGATTGGGTCGGCGCTCAGGGGCGCAGTGGCTGAATCCTGTGCTAAAATTGCAGGTTGCGCATCGCTTCTGGCTCGCCACCGGCAGGCATGGGCAGCGCAGCAGCAGTCGGCACAGCTCACCCGCAGCAGCCGCACGGCGGCTGTGGCTGCCGCATGCAGCTGGCTGGTCTGCACAGCTGTCAGGAATGACTTGTCCTGCACCAGCTGCTGCACCAGAGGGTCAGAGGGGTCTACCGCCTGCAGTTGGGGCAGAAGCAGTGGCAGGGCGGAGGCCACGCTGAGCAAGGCAGTGGAGGCCGCTCGCCCGGAGTGGGGTGGGCGGTGGGCAAGACGCAGGCCTTGCATACCGCGGCGCAACCCAATGGCACCCCCCAGGCATGCTGGCCGCGCACCCGGCGTAGAAAAAGTCAGGAAGCTGCGATATCCGCGGCAGCTGCAGTGACGCAAATCGTTCAGGCAGGCGGCGGCTCAGGCAGGCGGCAGCAGCGGCAGCGCTCCCCACCTGCAGCGGGCCCTCGCGCGGCGTGGCTGGGGGGCTGCCCAACAACAGGTCCAGGCTGACCATCTTGTTGCTGCCGCCCTGCGGGTGCTGCAGCACCGAGGCCGTCGGCAGGCCCAGCGACTGCATTGTGGGCACGCCCGCTCCTGTTACTGCGTGGACTGCCGCCCGAGGTTACGTGCAGCCGTGGGTTGGGGCTAGCAGGGCATAGTCTGCAGAGCCGGTGTCGGGCCGAGCGGCAGCGCAGCGAGACCGCCGTATCGTTCGTGGTTGTATATTTAAGCTCCTTGAAAGTCAGCTAATATGGGATTGGGCGCTCACGCTCTAAAAGGCTGCCCGGAAGGAGAAGTGCAGCCGCCAGGCTGGCAGATGTGGCAGCTCCCTCAGGAGTGCTCCTGACTCCTCAGAGCAGACTGGATGCATTTTAAGCCGTCAAAATGGACATTTCAGTGCTGGAGAACGAGTTTCATGTCGCCCAGGAGGCGGTGGCCCACCAGGGCGACACTGTGCGCGCCCTGAAGGCTGCGGTCAAGGATGGCAAGGCGGAGAAGGTGATGCTGCTCTGGGATCAGCCTGGACCCGCAGGAGGCAGTGATCCGTGCATGCTGGGCCGTCGAGGCCACATGCGACCACTGGCGGGGCCCACAGCTGCTCCTTGTCGTGGCAGCGATCTCACATGAGGGCTCGGCAATGCCAGCGCCTCAGCGGTTGGGCTAATGCCTTTTTGCTGGCCGCCGCCGCCGCCACCGCTGCCGCCGCTCTGCCTCGTCTGCTGCCGCTCACCTTTTTTCCAACATTCAAGGGAACATGCTTCTTGCGGCAAGCACAGCAGGATGGTGGTGGGAAGACTGGTATTGGAGATCCGAGCATGCAGCAACCGCTGCTGCAGCAGCAGAGCAGGGTGCCTCACTGTTTTGGTTTGCGGCCTGCTGCCTGCCTGCCCTGCCTGAAGCGCTCGCCCGCCTGCCCTGTCCTCTGCCCTGCCCCGCCCTGCAGTCTGCTGTGGAGGAGGCGATTGAGAAGCTGAAGAATGTCAAGATTGACATGGAGCGCAAGAAGAAGGTGGGGCAACAGCAGGCCGAGGGAGTCACTGCCTGGCTGGGGGGTGGTGGGCCCAAATTCTGAGGCGCACCGGCGCCCCCTCTGCCACCTGGCTGGCCTGTGTCCACTCGGTTGTGCTGGTGCCTGTTATACTCGTACCACTGCCCCTTTGGCTGTGCTCACTGGGCGACACTGCACTACTGGGCAGCATAGAATGCCGTGTTGGAACTGAACTGTGCGCTGCCTTGGCTGCCGGCCTTCCTCCCTCCTGTCAGGCTTACGAGGATGCCAGCGGCAAGACGTCTTCATCCAACAAGGAGGCCTTCCGTGCTGCCATGGTGCGTGGCCCACCGGTGTGATCCTGCAGCAGAGCTGCAGCCGCAGAGGGCACAAGGCGGCCTTCCTGCTGGCAGCAGGCCTTGGGCATGCGCACTACGGTTGCTGAGGAAGCAGGCGGTGCAGTGCGATGGGCTGGAGCCGACGACAAGTGGGCAGCCGCCGGCGCTCGCCTCCCTCTCCTGCTGCCCATTGCTGTACCGCCCATCCTGCTCTTGCCGGCTCTACAGCTCAGCGAGATGCGGCGCCCTCCCTCTTTGTCATCCCATGCCGCTTGTGTGCCTGCCGCGCCTGCTGCTGCCTGCTGCCAGCTGCAGCCCGGCCCGCTGCAGCGCTGGCCCTTCCCTTTCTTCTTCCCGCTGTGAAAGTGTGTGTCTTGACCCTGTGGCCTCTGGCTCTGTGCAGCTCAACACTCTGGAGCGCCGCCTCTTCTTCATCCCCTCCTTCAAGATCTACGGCTCGGTGGCCGGCTTCTACGACTACGGCCCCCCCGGCTGCGCCATGAAGCAGAACGTGACGCAGACGTGGCGCAACCACTTCATCCTGGAGGAGAACATGCTCGAGGTGGGCTGCCGAGGTGGTTGGAATGGAATGGATTTCAGGAGCAGAAGGCCGTCACTGCCGTCGCTGCAGCTGCTGCTGCTGCCGTTGCTGCTGCTGCTGCTGCTGCCAAGTGTGGAATTGGGCAGCCATCAGCCACTTCATCATAGAGGGGAGGAGAACTTGCTGGAGATGGGCCTTGACTTCGGTACAGCAGCGTCACGGAAAACATGCTGCCGCTGCTGCGGCATTCTGTTGGGCTGCCGCTCAGAGCTGTCCAGGCATGCTGTGGAACCCCCAGGGCTCACGGAGCGGGAGAGGAGCGGGCAGTGGGAACAATGGAGCGCCCTTCCACTGCTCTTGCTTGGCTCCAGCCCCTGTTCACCCACTATTCCGCCACCTGCCCCTGCCCCATACGCAGGTGGAGTGCCCCGCAGTGACCCCCGAGATTGTGCTCAAGGCGTCCGGCCACGTGGAGCGCTTCACCGACTTCATGGTGCGCTGAGCTGGCGCTGCGCTGACCTGGCGCGGTGCTCTATGGCGCGGCACTGATCTGGCATCTATTAAGGGCGGGCTCTGCAGGCTGGCAGTGAAGCGTGCTGTGGGGCGGGCAGGCAGGTGGGCGCAGGGCGGCCTTCGTCCCCTTGACGGCACCTGCCACCCGCCTTGTGCTCCCTGCCTCCTCCTTCAACCCCCGCCCCCATCACCATCACCACAACCCGGCGCAGGTGACGGATGTGAAGACGGGCGACTGCCACCGTGCCGACCACCTGCTGGAGCACGCACTGGAGGCGGTGCTGGAGGATGAGAAGAACCCGCCCTCCGCAGAGGCTGCGCACGTGAGTTGGAGACGCCATCGTAGGGTGCAAGGCATTCCTTGTCTGTTCGACTTGCTGCGGTGGTGTACTTGTTGCATGCCACATGCTACCAAATGCTTAGCTTGCTTGCAAGCGGCTCCATACGCTGCGTTGCCCTGCCGACCGCAGGTTTTGGCACCCAGCGCGAATCCCCGCTGAACGCCGCCGCTGCCGCCCCGCTGGTCCTGCAGGCTGCTCGCGACCTGCTGGCGCGGGTGGGCGAGCTGGGCGCTGCGGAGCTGGGCGCTGCGCTGACGCAGTACGGCGTAAAGGCACCGGAGACCAAGAACGACATCTCGCCACCCTTCCCCTTCAACCTTATGTTCAAGTGAGGGCAGCATGTTCTGTTTATAGAGGAGTGGGTTGTGGGAGGCAGAGTCTGGTTTGCAGCTGGGGATGCATGTGGCTGGGTATCAAGCAGGGTGTGCTGTGCTTGAGCGGCACACCTTCCTCACCCTTCATGAACGCCTTGTGTTCACGTGCGTGCCGTACGCTCACACGAGCCTGGTTCAAGCGAGTGAGTGCGAACCTGCAACCAACTCACTACTTTACCACCCCCTGCCCCCCGCACCGCCTGCCCCCGCAGGACCAGCATCGGCCCGCGCGGCGACCTGGTTGGCTACCTGCGCCCCGAGACCGCCCAGGGCATCTTTGTCAACTTCAAGGACCTGCTGTACTACAACGGGAGCAAGCTGCCCTTTGCCGCCGCGCAGGTGGGTGGACAACACAAGCTCACGCTGGGGAAACGCGGGGCGGGGGTGGGAGGGCACAGTTCATGCCCCGCTCGTTTGATGTGGCACGGTGGGCAGATGAGGGAATCTTGGGATCTGGGTGACAGAGAACTGCAGCTACCGCACCTGGTGTCAATGTTGTTTCATTAACATCCATTTCGCCGGTGGCCTGTGCACACGTCAGTCCGGTGGTCCTCACCCTGGGCTGCGCTCTTGCCCCCACCTCCCTGCAGATTGGCAACAGCTACCGTAACGAGATCTCGCCCCGCGCGGGCCTGCTGCGCGTGCGCGAGTTCACGCAGGCGGAGATCGAGCACTTCTGCAACCCGGCAGACAAGGTGGGCGGCTGGGGGCTGTTGGGGCAGCCGGCATGGGAAGGACGGGGTGGCGGAGAGGAGCGGGGGTACAGGCGCACCAACAAATTGTTGAGGCTGAGGCCGACTGCACAGCACGGCCCTCTCGCCCTCGCACCTACTCGCTCAAAACTACCCGCTGGCCTCTATGCTGTGCCCTGCAGAGCCACCCCAAGTTCCAGAGCGTCGCTGAGGTGGCGCCGCTGCTGTACGACCGCGCGCTGCAGGTGCGGTGAAGGCGCGGGGCGGGGCGGGGGCAGCAGGGCGCAGGGGCAGCCCGACCTGTGCCCTTTCACTCAGCCGGCGGGGCAATTGCTTGAGGCAGCAAGCGAGATGCCCTGCTTTTGCCTGTACTCTCGCCTTTGCAGATGAGGGCATTGAGAAGCCGCCAAGGCGCACGGTCCTGCAGCGCATGTGACCTGTGACACCTGCCTCCCACCCTGCCCTGCCGCCCCTGCAGATGGGCGACGAGAAGAAGCCGAAGCGCATGGCCCTGGGTGAGGCGGTGGCCAAGGGCATCATCGCCAACGAGACGCTTGCCTACTTCATCGGCCGCACCTACCTGTTTGCGCAGCGGGTGGGTGCTGCCTCGCTGCTGTACTGCCTGCTTCAGTGAGCCCACCGGCCTCCGTGTGCTGTGCTGAGTGGGTGGCAGCGGTGGGCCAAATGTTTCTGCTGCGGCTGCGACCAGGGATGGCGTACTGGGCTTGCCAGTGTATTGTTAGCGGGGCTGGCCAGTGAGGACCGCTCTGGCAGAGCAGCCTGCCCCATTGTGTTTGCAGCTGCTGTGAGCTCTATAAGCACCTGGTGGCGTATGCTCATGCACCCACCTTCGCACCCCCCATGTGTGCATGCCTGCTCGCCCCCATCAGTTGCCTCATCCCTCACTTGCCTGTCCCCGCCCCGCCCCGCCCCGCCCCGCCTCGCCCCGCAGATTGGCCTCAACCCCGACCGCGTGCGCTTCAGGCAGCACCTGCAGCACGAGATGGCGCACTACGCAGAGGTGAGGGGGAGGCGGTGTGGTGCGGGCAGCGAGGGAGCAGGAGGGGGGCACACGGCACGCCATGGTGCTAAGGCGGGGTTCGCCCGCTGGGTGAGGTGCCGGGCTGCAGCTGCTCCTGCTGCGGGCCCCAGATGTGCCCACTGGCCCCTCTCCTCACTGCCCTCACAAGCCCCGCTCCTCCGGCCGCCCTTCTGCCCCCTGTGCCCCTGCTCCCCCCCGCAGGACTGCTGGGACTTTGAGGTTGAGTGCAGCTATGGCTGGGTGGAGTGCGCGGGGCTGGCGGACCGCTCGGCATACGACCTCAACGTGCGCACAATTGAGGGGGGGAGGTGGTGTGGGGGGAGGTGGACTGGTGTGCTGCTCGACGCGAGGATGGCCAGTCTGCATCGTGCAGGGGATTATGCTGCGTCTCGAGAACATCGGGGCTGCCTGCCTGCGCACTTTGCCCTGTACAACACCAACAGCTTGCATGAAGGGAGCTGCGTCCGCTCCGCACGATGAGCAAGGTGGAGCTGCCTGCGCAATTGCCCTGAATAGCACACGACCTTGCACTGAAGGGAGCTGCGTCTTCTCTTCATTGAGCCCCGCAGGCGCACAGCGCGATGAGCAAGGTGGAGCTGACAGCGCACGAGCGGTTTGCCGAGCCCAAGGAGGTGGAGGTGCTGTCCATCCTGCCCAACAAGAAGGAGCTGGGCAAGCTGTTCAAGAAGGACGCCAAGGCCATCTCAGATGCGCTGGAGGCGCTGGGCGAGTGTGAGTGTGCCTCCTGCTCTCCCCCTGCTCCCCTGTGCTCGCTGCCGCTGCTGTCGGTGGCGGGGTGATGGTTGTTTAACAACCCAGGCCAGTGCCGGCAAGCTGGCGGCGGGCTGAGCGAGTGTTGCGTGCTTGGCTTGAAGTGCGGCGTGATGCGAGATGGGGCGGGGCGAGCCGATGCGGGTGGCGCACGGTGGCGTGCGCTGAGGGGAGCGCCTGGGGTGTGCAAGCGTGAGAGGGGCAGTGCCGCTGTAAGTTCTGGCTGTCTTCTGCCACCTCACCGCCCTGCCACCGCCCCACCTGCCTGCAGGCGACGCGCTTGAGATGCAGGGGAAGCTGGCGGCGGGGCAGGCGGCGCCGCTCAAGGTGGACGGCCAGGTGTTTGAGATGCAGCCCGGGTTTGTGGAGATCAAGAAGGAGACGAAGAAGATGAGCGGCAGGTGGGTGGGTGTGGCGGGTACATAGCAAGCTGGCAGAGCGGGCTCAGCAGGGGAGGGAGAGCGCGGTGGGCTGGCTGGCTGAGGAAGAAAGTAGGCTGGCAGGCAGGCGGGCAGGAGTGCATCCCTGCTGCGTGCCGCCGCCTGTTGGTGCCGCTCTGCCTGCGAATGTGTTCCTGCCCAAGTCAAGCAGCACCCCTCCGCCCATGCATGTTTGAGCACTGCTCCTTCCCCACTCTTCACGTTTCAAATGCCTGCTGCCGGTCCTGTTTCCTCTCACTGACCCTCTCCCTCCCCGCACTCCCCGCCCATCACCGTCACCCCCACCTTCCCCCCCGCAGGAACATCACGCCCGCGGTCATCGAGCCGTCCTTTGGCATCGGCCGCATCCTGTACTGCGTATTTGAGCACTGCTACTATGCACGGGAGGGAGACGAGCAGCGGGCGGTGTTCCGCTTCACGCCCGTCACCGCTCCCGTCAAGTGCACCGTCTTCCCGCTGCTGCAGGTGCGGCCCTGCCCGTGCCTTTGCTGCGCTATGTTGTGCTGTGCTGTGCCCCTTTGCACTGTCTTCGTTCCAAGCTTCTTGCTGCTGCCGCGGGGCCGGGTGGCTGCATGTACCTTGCCTTCCCTTGCCTTTGCTCTGCTGCGCTCTGTCCTGCCCTGCTCTGCCCTGCTCTGCTTGTTGCATGGCGATGCATGGCGGGCTGTGCACAGGGTCAGGGCCAGAGAGGTGGCTGGTCCCTTTTGCGTTCCCTTGTGACCAGGTGTCCGCAATCCCTCTGCCCGTTTGCGCACGCTCATCTTTGCTGTGCCAGGTTTGCACCACCTTAATGCACTCCACCCACCAACATCCTCCTGCCGCCCGTTACTTTCTCCCACCCCTCCCTGCTCTGCAGCGCGCCGAGCTGAATGAGCGTGCGGAGGCGGTGTCTGCGGCGCTCACGCGAGAGCGGCTGAGCAACACGGTGGACACCACGGGCACCACCATTGGCAAGCGGTGCGTGCACGGGGGAAGGGCGGGCGGGGGCGGGTGCAGCGCATGCATTTGCATGTGTACAGGGAGGCTCTCTTGCTCAGCCTCCTTTGCCCTGCACCCACACGCCCCCCACTGACTTGACCACCAGTGCCTTGCCTTCGCTCTGCACCTCTCGTTACCCCTCCCTCACCCCCGTCTCTATGCAGGTGCACATTTGTCGAGAGTGGCGTGCCGTACTGCCACCCTCTGCCCCATGTTCTCACATCCGCCCACCCCCACCACTGTTTTGCCACCCACCCTTGCACCCCTTGTGTCCCGCCGCTGCAGGTACGCGCGTACCGACGAGATTGGCGTGCCGTTTGCCATCACCATTGACTACCAGACGGTGGAGGACGGCACCGCCACGCTGCGCGAGCGCGACTCCACCGCACAGGTAAGCTAAAGCATGGGCCGCCTTGTGTTGTGTCTTTTGCTCGAGGCGGGGGAGGGCAGCACAGCCAGGGTGCGCGAGCGTGATTTCACCACCGGAGGTGGGTGCGTTGGAGCAGCGAGGTGGTGGTCTGGTTTGTGTTTTGGGGCGCCTGAGTTGACGCACGGGCAGGGGTTGGGGCTCCCAAGTCTACACACATGGGCAGGTAGGGTTTGGCAGAAGTAGATGCACGGCTGGGAGTGACTGGGGGGCCGGCCCACGATGCTTTTGAAGCGGAAAAATGATGCGTTGGGATGACAGCCCAGGGGGGCAGCCTCGCCCATGCCTTGCCGGGCGCGCTGTGCACCCAGTCCCCTCGTCCCATCCTGTTGACGCCCACCGCCCCAACCCCCTGCAGGTGCGCGTGCCGGTTGCTGAGCTGCCAGGCCTGGTGCGGCGGCTGACAGACATGGAGACGAGCTGGGAGGAGGTGTCTGCAAAGTACCCGGCACAGGCGCAGGCCAGCGACGAGTGAATTGAAGTGAAAATGAGAAAGATGGGGAGTGCCGCGGGGGCGGCACACATGCGGTCAGCACAGCACCCAGCTGCGCATGCCTGCCGTGCCATCCTGCATGCATGCCTTATTGGGCACTGATACATACTTGCAACTCCCCGCCTTGTAAACCATTGACCTCGTGAACGTGAGAAATAAGAGGTCAATGTGGCCAATTCTGCACTACGGCGCCCGGCACCCGCTATGCCCGGAATGGCGGCAGCCAGGACGGACAGGTGTGGACGGTAAACCGCCGCCGATCCCGCTGCATTGCGTGCTTACAACTTGCTTGCTGTGTCAACCGATGGAGTTGCGGCGCCCGCCCCGGCGCCGGCGGCCTTTGCTCCTGCTCTTTGTCTTGCTCCTCGCGCTCTTCGCGGTGGTTCTCGTCACGGAATGGCAAACCGCGTGGAGCTCGTCCACAGTCAGCACCGCAGAGGTGCGAAACCCTGGACAGGGCAAGTGACTGCTGCCACGCCCCGCCTTGCCGCCAGTGCTGCCTCTGTGCTGCCGCTGTGCGGTGTGCTGCACCTGCCCGTGGGATGTGACTGTTGGGTGCTGCTGTCTCATGGTTGACGCAGTCCACGAAACCACGGCAGAACCAGCCTGTACATGAGGACGACGGCAGGGGCAGCAGCGGCATCAGTGGCGACGCCAGTGATGGCAGCAACTTGCAGGGCACTGCGGTGCCCGCCGGCAAGCAGCGGGGGGAGGCCAAGGCAGCAGGGGGGAAGAAGCAGGGAAGCACTGCAGCGCCAGCAAAGGCAGCTGAGCTTCCCAGGAAGCCTCTGACCCCGGAAATCGAGCGGCGCTGCGCGGGCACGCTGGGCACCTGGTGTGTCGACTATTACACCCAGGGCGGCGTGCCCGCTGTGACGGCGCGGCACGGCATCAAGACCTGCAGCCTGGACTGCAACAAAGTGAGTCAAGGGTTGCCCTCAACTGCGCCTGACGCCAATGTGGCTGCCGATGCATGTGTCCATGCGGCGGCTGCTGGCTGCATGGGGTTGATCTCTGACCCTCGCCCGCCCCCGCTTCCTTGCACCCCCCTCCTGCCGGGCAGGTGGGCACATGCAACGCGCTCACAGGCTACTGCACCTGCCCCGCCGGCTGGCGCGGCTTCAACTGCCTGCACCCCATGAAGCGCTACTGCCCCCACACGTACCAGGGGTGGGGGTTTGAGCGGTTCCCTCAGGAGGGCAACCTGACGGTGGGGCTGGAGCGGGACAGCATCTGGGGCTTCCCAGCGCTGAGATGCGCAGGTGGGGGCCGGGGGGGCGGGGGTAATCGGTGGGCAAAGCGGGGGGGCCCCAAGCTGTGGAGCCCGGTGCACATGGCTGGGGGGGCTGGGGCGGGGGGAGATGGGCGTGCGGATGGGGGGGGTGGGCAAGCCTCGAGCTGTGGGCCCTTTGGCACATGGCTGGACGGATGGTTGCTTGGCTTGGGTGCCGGCTGCTGGCGGTGTGGCTGGGTGGGCAGGTGGTGGGCTGGGGTGCCGGCTCGCTGTGTGGTTGGCGCTGGTGCTTGCGCTGGCGCTGTTGGCAGCAGGACATTGCGCAGGGGCCGGCTTGGGGGGCGCCCAGGCACTTCCCTCCCTGCCCCTCGCTCCTCATGGCACCCGCAAGAATCGCGGGCTATGCCTGTACTGCTGTCTGCCCCTCCCTCGGAAGCGCCACATTGCGGCCCTTCACCTGTGCTCCTGCTGCCCCTGCTGCTGCTGCTGCTGCCGCAGGGTTTTGCGACGACACCCACGCTGCCTGCTACTGCCCCTCCAACACAACCTACGGCCGCATCCCGGCACCCGAGGATGCCCCACTAGGTGCGCTTGGCAGCCCTGTTGCAGCCCTAGATTGGGTGCTTGCTGCCCCGGAAATGAAACGAATGCTGCGGCTCTGGGAAGGGCTGCTATTTAGAGCCTGCACCCGAGCAGCAGCAGGTTCTGCTGCGTGTGTCCTCCCTCCCTCACCTCTTTCCGCCCATCCCAGTTGCAGACGCCGCTTGCGCACCCCCCCTCTCTGCCTCCACCCGCCCCCGACGCTCACCCCTGTGTGCCCCCCCTGCCGCTGCCCTCCTGCGCCCCGTGGCCTGCAGACAGCCCGCCCGTGCAGAAGGGCCGGCCCATGGGCCCCTTTTGCCAGCCCAGCAAGCTGGCAGATGGGCGGGACACCACCTGGGGGAATGTGGATCCAGTGGACTTGTATGGTCCCGAGGGATGGTGCATGGCAGAGAAGCCAAAGGTCCAGTGCAACTGCCCCTTCGATGGTGCGTGTGTACAGGACGCCTGCTCTGCTCTGCTGTGCTCGCCCAGCCCCGCTCTGCTGTGCTCCCGCCTGCCGCTGCTGGCATGCGCTGGTGTGGCACCCTGCCTGGTGCTGGCTGCTGCTGCTGCTGCTGCGCTGTGTACTGGCCATGCAAACTGCCGGATGCTGCTCAATGGCGCGGCAGGAAGTTCACGCTCCTGCCATGCTGCTAGCATTTGAAGCGTGCGTGTGCCCATGCTGGCGCAGGGTGGGGCGGCCACGGCTGCAACACGCGCTACGAGCCCTTCTGCTTCAACCAGTGCAACGGGCGGGGCGAGTGCAACCTGGGGTACTGCAAATGCCACAAGGGTGAGAGCAGGGCTGAGGTGTAGGACTGAGGATGCACTGCTTGAGGTCGGGCTTTGGTGGAGCCTGGCCATGGGTGCTGGTGCCACAAGGGTAAGCATGGCTGGTGGGTGGGCGAGGGCGAGAGACAGAGTGCCAGTCCATTGGCGGCCGAATTGATTGATGCCCACGCCTTGGATGGCAGGGCAAAGTGGCTGCCCCGGTTGGCCTGCTTTCGGCTGCAGGGGCGCCCCGCTCACCCTTCTGCTCCGCCCCCTCCCCTGCCTCCTTGCCTTGCTTGCCTTCCAGGCTGGCACGGCATCGACTGCGCGCACCGCAGCGCCGCCACGGATGCAGGCACGCCCGGGCTGGAGTTGGAGCGCCCCTGGCTCAAAGACCTAATCCACACCCCGGCAGCCCAGGAATTTGCACCGGGCACCCTCCGCAAGCGGCCGCTCGTCTACGTGTGAGTGGGGGAGGGAGGGAGGTGGCGGCTGGCCGGCAGCTGCCCGCTGCCCCTGCGGGCGATTGGCCACACTGGGGGTGCTGGCTGTGGAAAGCGTGCCACACATGGGAACCTTTGCCGCAAGGTGCGGCACAGGCGTGCCTACCACTGGCAGTCACACCCGTGTGCCCGTGCTGCTGTGCATGCTGTGCAGGTCAGAGGTGCCTGTGCAGCACCAAACTGCCTCGACCATCACGCCACAACCACTGCAGAGTGATTCCCTCGGCATTCACTGTCACACCACTCCCGTGCTGCGCAAATAACCATGCCGTGCAGGTACGAGCTGCCAGCGGAGTACGGCACCCTGATGCTGCAGTACCGCAACCACGTGGACATGTGCGTACCGCGCTTCTTCTCACTTGAAAACGACACGCTGCTCTCGGGTGGGTGCCAATGGCGGGTTGGGTGCCAGTGGCGGGGTGGGTGCCAGTTTGAGCAGGCGGTATGGCTGGCTGGCTGGCTGGCTGGCTGGCTGGCTGGCCGAGCTTGTGGCCCAGGAGGGGACCATCTCGGTGCGCCAACTTGTGTTGGGCGCGCTCTGCCTTGCTGCTGGCGGCGATTGAAAGGAAGCGCGTGTCTGTCGTCCCGCCTGGCTGCCTGGGCGTGCCAGGGCGGCCAGCTAACATTGCTTGCTCTGCTGCGTCACAGCTTGCAATGGGGCGGCCTCTTGCTTCCCAAGTGCGCAGCAGCGCACATGGGTCGGCCTCTGTCGTCGCAGCCTGCCCACACAGCATGTCCCTCCATGACCGTGCCTATACTCCCGTCACTGCACACACAGCCTGCTTCCTGTGCCCCTGCTGCAGACTGGGTCAGCACATTTTAACATCCCCCCCCCAATTCCAGCAATTCACGTGGGAGTGGGCAACTTGCGCCAGGCCAGCTTGCACATACAGCTCACCCCCTGCCCTGGCTTCTGCAGGCTGAACCCACACCCACGAGACTGGCCGGCTTCCTGAGAGTTTTGCAGCCAGTGGGTGGATTGCTGCAATACCCCCAATTGAGAGCCGCGAGCAGTGACGTGTGGTTGCGAATGCACCCCCTTGTGTGCAGGCTTCACTTACATGGCTGAAACGGGCTTCCTGGAGATGCTGCTGCAAAGCGAGCACCGCACGCTCGACCCGGAGGAGGCGGGTGGGTGGGGGGTGCCACTCACTGCTGCTGCTGCTGCTGCTGCTGCTGCTGCTGGGCCTACTGTGCTGATGACGACTGGCGTGTGTACTGCTGCTGGTACTGCCGTGCCACCACTGCGACATGCGGTATTGTTGTTGGCGGTACACCACCTAAGAAACGGTGGGCATGTGGGTGGGTCAGCCATGGGGCACGGCTCAATTCTGCCCCCTTTGCACTCCGCCCTGTGCTCCCGCCATGTCCTCGCAGCCCCAAACCACTTGCCCCCTATCCTCGCTGGCTGCTGTGCTGCATACTGGCTGAGTACCCATGCTTGTGTGAGTAGCACCCACCATGCCTCCCCGCCCTGTTGTCGTGCAGACTACTTTTACGTCCCCGTCTTCACCTCCTGCTTCATGAACCCAGTCAGGTGAGGCCAGGCGGGCCCAGCAGGGGATTGAGAAAGATAGGGAGGGAGGCTGAAAGGGAGCAAGGTTATGGTGGAAAGGAGGAAGGGAGGGAGAAAGGAGAAAGAGATGGGCGGAAGGAGGGGTGCAGCAACGCTACAATCAAACTTGGCGTGGTGAGCACGCGTGCATACGCTGGGACGGCTCTACACCCACCGTCCGCAGCATGCAGTTTGCTCCACAGTGTGCCAGCCGCCTCCCTCCTATCAGGTGCCTGAGTGCCTGGCACCAGGCGCACCCACACCACCCCTCTGCAGGGCCCTGGCTGAGCAGCCCTTGCCTCATATGACGCCCTGTGCGCCGCCGGCCCCCCTGCCTACCCCTGCACATGTCCCAGTGTGGATTCATCCCCGGCTAGCGGGGCCGTGAACGTGTGCATGCTGTGCTGTGCCCCGCCCGCTCCGCAGGGACACGGCTGACAGCCTGTACGACTTCTTCTACAACTGGGCCTTCAACCGGGCGCAGGGTGCCACCAACATGCTGCTGGAGGCGTACCACTGGATACGGGCGCACCACCCCTACTGGTGGGTGCACGCCGCCCTGGGGCTGAGGGGGAGCGGGGAGGGCCGAGGGGAGGGGCCGCAGGCTGGGGGTGCGGGCAATCGTGCGACTGGGTTTGTGAGCTCGCACTGCCGCTGGTGACGTCCGCCTTGACGCTCTGGCCACGCCCCGTGTCCACAGGCGAATGCTGCATAGTTTGTTCTCGCCGGGCGCTGCCCTTCAGGCTTCTGCCTGCCTGCGGTGTTCACGGCAAGCTGGTTGGTTGACACGCCTGCTGCAGAGACCAGTATGGCGGGCAGGAGCACACCTGGCCGGTGGTCCACAACAACTACTGGTTCCCTTCATCTCGTCACCTGCCCTGTACTGCCTGTCCCGCAGGGACCGGCATGGCGGGCGGGACCACATCTGGCTGGTGACCCACGACGAAGCCTCCTGCTATGTGCCCACCGCCATCCGCCCCAGCATCATCTTGAGCCACTGGGGCCGCATGGATGCAAACCACACCAGCAGCACCGGCTACCCAGCAGACAGCTACAACTGGTGCGCTGCCGCCTGCTCTGCCTGCTTGTGTTCAGCGAGTGCTTCAGTGCTTGCCTTCCGTGAGTTCCTGTTTGCTGCCTTGGCGTGCTTGCGACGCAGGCTGCTGCTTGTTCTGCGTTTCCCCTGTGTCCTCTAGATGCCTGGCAATCGGCGACCTTGTGCTTGGGCCATGGGAACGCAGGGAGGTGAGCCACCCCCAGTTTGAGCCGCACGGCTGGCGCCGCAAGGTCGACGGCTTCCCATGCTACGACCCGGAAAAGGTGGGGGGCGGGGCGGGTCACGAGTGATGCGCATGTGCTTGTGCATGTGTGGGCGCATGCATGTATGGGTCTTGTATTCTGTGAGGGTAGAGATGAAGGCTGCCCATGCTACGACCCAGGTGAGGTGCAAGCATCCATGGGCATGTGAGCAGGGGCTGGTGAGATGGTTCGTTTTTTGCCGTGCCAGGCAGGCTGCCCGGTATGCATGTTTTCCTATGGTGCATTTGCACTTGGTTTCTCCCAAGTCTGGCCCACAAAGGTTGCCACCTACCCAGGCTACGATCCAGTGGAGGCGAGGGGGCAATGAAGCTGCGTTGCTGGCATGCGGGTGCGGCGCACATGTTCGTGTGCCTCTTGTGCACCTTGTACTTTCACTTCTGATTGTGTGCCGTGCGCAGGACCTGGTGTTTCCCTTTGTTAAGACCCCCGACCGCTCACTGCCTGTTCTGCTTGGCAACATCCGGCTGCAATCATGGCTGCCTGTTTTTCTTTCACCACCATTGATGTGCAGGACCTGGTACTCCCCTCCATGAAGGCCCCCGGCCACTTTGAGATGTCCCCGCTCCTCGGCGCCCCCACCCGCAACCGCACCTGGCTGGCCTTCCACCGCGGGCGGGTGCAGCCGGAGAACCCGCCCTTCTCGCGCGGCATCCGGCAGCGGCTGGCTCAGCTGGCGGAGGAGCAGGGGTGGCGGGACAAGTACCAGATCGTGGTGGGAGAGTGAGTGGGCGGCGGGGGGGGGGCACGGGGAGAGTGGCAGAGAGGGCGGGCGCTCTTTCGGATGAAGTGAGTGGCATGGATTTGTGGCATGCGGTGTGTGGCAGGGAGGGGTTGGAGGTGGAGGGATCGGCGCTGTCGAGGCATGAAGCCAGGAGCCCAGGGAGCCGGTGCCAGTGCACTGCTGGCAGCCAAATGCAGGGCGTGCAGGCAGGGCAGCACGGCCTGGCGGGCGGAATGCAGCAGCATGTGCAGTGCAGCTGCTGGCCTCCTCTGTCTTTGCTGTGTCGTTCATCCCACATCACCCCTTCTCGCAAAGACTGGACCGTGCAGGGCCCACTACCCCAGCTGCGGGCCCACACCCCCGTCCCTCACTCCACCACATCCTAATTCCTGCACTCTTTCCCATGCAGGGCTGAGGAAGACCGTTGCGGATGCCTGTTCCGAGGCGCTGCCCTGCCCTGCCTTCACTGCCAACCATCGATTCGTCCGTGTTGCTGGTGCAGGGAGAAGGACATTGAGGGCGGCTACTCGGAGCTGCTGTCCTCCTCCATCTTCTGCCTGGTGCTGCCGGGGGACGGGTGGACGGCGCGCATGGAGGACGCGATGCTGCACGGCTGCATACCCGTCATCATCATGGTGGGGCGGGAGGCGCCAGGGGCTGGCTTGGGGTGCAGGGGGCCCGCATTGGTGCACTCCCGTCGCCGTCTCGGCGGGTGGGGGCAAGGGTTGGGGTGGGCCCACGCCCTCCTGTGCTGCCTCCGCCCCGCTTTGCCGTGGTGCAGCACGCCGACTTGCCTCACTCGTGCGCCGCCCCCCATGCTGCCGCCCGGCACACACCTGCTCCCACGCTTGCTCCCTGCCCTGCCCGCAGGACGAGGTGCACGTGTCTTTCGAGTCCATCCTGGACCTGCCGGCCCTCACCGTGCGCGTGCCCCAGGCCGACATGGGCAGGCTGCCCGAGATCCTGCAGGCAGTGCCGGAAAAGCGGCGGCAGGAGATGCGGCAGGCGCTGGCGCAAGTGTGGCAGAGGTGAGAGGGGGGCCGTGAACAGGGGAGGGGGCGGGAACCGAGCCGACAGCAGCACGAAGCACACCCGGTCGGTCAGTCGGACCCGGTCAGTCTCACCCAGGCCGAACTCAAACCTGTGTCTGTGCTGGCTGAGGGCCGACGTTGTGCATTTGCATGTGGGGCGGGAGGGATGAGCTGGGAGTGCAAGAGCAGGGGGGACGGGCAAGGGGGAGGTAATGTGCCGTGCAGGGGCACGGTGTGGCACGCCAACCCAACCTGTCTCGGCTCCGCCTCTCTTGCACCCCCAAACCCACCCGCCCCTCTCTTGCACTCCCCAACACCTCACCCCTCCCGCCTGCAGGTACACCTACAGCAGCTACCGCTCCTATGCCAAGCATGTCCGCGACATCCAGAATGGGCACGCCCAGGGGGGGGCAGCAGGCACGGAGACGCTGTCGCTGCCCGCCAGGGTGCCCGACCTAGACCCGTCAGCAGACGATGCCTTCACCACTGTCATGGGCTGGCTGTATGGCCGAATAAACGCGACCAGATAGCAGAGGCACACCACAGAACGGGGTGACTGTTCCCGTCTCCCGTCTATGTGTGGGTTTTGTAATGCACATAGATGCATCAATTGTCAGGCAACGCAGGTGCAGCACTAACTGACTGGCGCACTGGCTGAGTGTGCGACAGCGCCATTGCAACCCCTGGCGCTTGACCTCGACCACCGGGTGTTGCCGTGGTGGCTGCAGCAGAAGCTGGCTCTGGGGTGACCGGTCCGCCGGCGCAGCGTCGGCCGGGTAAAGAGGCGGTCCCCAGTGCTGACTGACTGACTGACTGACCGATTGCGGGTTACACGTCTTTTCAGCACAGACCTGTGCTGCTCAATGAATCATGGAATTTAATGAACGTTGAGATGCGAGCGCAAAGCATCGCAGGACGAGATCAGAGCAGCTTAGCCAAGGCTGCTCAACAGGGAGACGGGCAGGCACTGCGGGAGGGGGACGCAAACACCGGGCGGTACCCCGCGTCCCCGCTGCCGTGAGCTAAAGCCACAAGGGGCGTCACAAATGCAGCGAGGGGCAAAGCAGAGACCGCCCAGGGGGCCCGAGAGCCGCGGCCCACCTGGAAGTAAAGCAGACAAGCACTAACAAACAGAACGGCAAGCGCAAGCCAAGGTAGGCGGTGCAGGTGCCAGCGCTCGGCGCCAGCATCCCAGCACAGGGATGGGTGGGCAGGTGGCACCTCGCTGCGCCATGCAGTCGGCGCGGTGCCGACCGCGCACAGGTCTTGCAGCAGGTCCCAGAAGCGAGCGACAACGTGTCGCTGAGCCCCGGCCACAAGCTGAGTGGGGGAGGAGGAGGGTGATTGAGGGTGGCCGGCTGCTGGATGGGCGCTCCTCAGCGTGGCGCGCATGCAGCGCACACGCTGTCCGCTGGCGGCGACCAGCATCCATGGCACTCAGCGCAGCCAGGCAGACTGCATCCCACACGCCGGCGTGTGTGCCAGCAGGGGTGCGCATCAGCCAGAGCTGCAGCCGCGTGGGGTGCCGCCCATCCAGCTGAGCCGCCGGGGTGGCTGGTGCTGCGGCGGCCAACGGGCAGTCCCAGTTGTGGTGGCGTCAGCCAGGGTGGGGGTCGGCGGAGCCGCATGGGCAGAGGTGCTGGCCGCTGCTGGCCATGCGGGCGGCGAGCGGAAGGGCATTCAGCACGAGGCGCCAATACACCTCCTTGTGCTGATTC
>JAPTJF010000276.1:0-83900 GCA_029339195.1 Micractinium sp. NFX-FRZ
ATGCAGAATTGAGGCCGGGGGACCAAACCTTGTCGCCGTTTGGCAGGGGTAACGCTTAGCTGACCTGACGGGGGCCCAGTGGGAACCGTCGCTTCGTCGAGGAGCACGGCGGGAAGGAGCTCCGCAGACTGCTGACACCCGCAGGGGGTGAGTGCGGGGCCTGACGGTGCGATGCGGGAAGGGCAGGCAGGCGGGGACGGGCCCTGCCACCGCCTCCGGTACTTGCACCGCCGCTCTTCCACTGCCGCCGCCAACACCCCCCAACCGATGGTGGCTTCAGTTATGGCCTCCTCACGCCCTGCACCTTCTTCGCAACTACTCTGCACGCAGGCTTTCGTGTTCCCGAGGGCAGCGAGCTGCGCGAACGGCAGCTGATGGAGGAGCACGAGGCGGAGGAGACTGCTGCCCGGTACCGCGCCGCCGCCGCCGGGCCCTCCAAGCTGGCGGCCGAAATGCTGCGGGACATGGGCGACGGAGAGGAGAGCGTGCCGGAGTGGCTGCGCTCGCGCTTCGATGCTTTGGACATCAAGTGAGGGGGGGGCTGTGATGCACCGTGGGGAAGGCGTGCAGGCATGGGCGGCGGCGTAAGCGTGGAGCTCAGGAGTGTGACCCAACGCTGGACGTGGTCACACTGCATCCATGTGCTGATACACGCATGCCTCAGGGTAGTCAGGGAGGGTTGTTAGGAGCCTGCGACCGAGTGGCCACCAGTGAAAGGATGGGCTGCACGGGAAGACGTCCCATGGGGGCGCCTTTCACGTTCGCTTATCGCCAAGGCACCTCTCCTTCAAACTGCACGGCCCTGTGAATCACGTCAAGCGCAGGCTTTGAGGGTGCCGACCTCATCACCTACTTCTCAGCCGCCGGCGTGCGCGACATCCAGGTGTGTGCTGTGAGGGCGGGCGGCGGTCTTGCGGGGTGGGGCAGCGCCCTGGCATGACCCCTCCACAGTGCCCCATGGTGCCACACCCCACAGCCCACAGCATCCCTTTTGGACCCGATTGCAGCCTGGCAACACCCAGCAAGCTGGACGCTGGAGGGTTTATTCAGAAACATCAACGCGTTGTGGTGTGGTGACTCCAATTTCCCGCCCTCCGCTGCAGCCCGGCGAGAATCCCGCAAGCTGGATGCTGGACGTGGCGGGCGGGTCGGCTGCGGGGGAAAGCAAGGGCCCCAATTTTGTGGAGCACTACCAGGCAGGACGGGCTGAGTGGAGTTTGAGCTTGCCAGGGATGAGGGGGAGGGATGCGTAACGTTGGTACAGCAATGGAATCATAGTAGGGCGGGGAAGCCCACATGATGGCCATGAAGTGGCCCTGACTGGGAAACCTGGGAGTTCAGTCGGGACGCGCCTCGTTGCGCATGGGCTTTTTGCTGTCTTTCCATTCATCCACTACCGAGCGCAACCACCTCACGCCCCCGCCCCCGCCCCTGCCCCCGCCTGCGCCCCCTCCCCACTCAGCGCCCCGCCCACCTCCATTCGTGCCCCTGTGCCGCCTGCCTGCCCACGCCCTGCCCCTCCCCTGCTCCCCCCAGCAGGGTAGCCACCTGCTTGCCTCCAACACCCAGGCGATCGACGCGGCCTGCCAGCCCACAGGCGCTGCCCCCGCCGTCAGCGGCGGCACCTACTCCTCCACCTACTGGGTGCAGCTGGTGCAGCTGTTGGGACGCCAGAACACCAGGTGCGGTGGTTCGACGGGGAGTAATGGCAGGAGTGAAGGGCTCTGGGGGGAGCACGTCCTGAACAGGGCGCTTGCTAGGCGGCTGCGGTTAAGAGGGGGCGCACTCTTGATCCCTGCCAGAACAACCAGGTGTGGCGGTTTGACTGAGGAGCTGCGGGAGACGGGGCTCAGGATTGGGGCAGGCGCTGGGCGTTTATTTCCAGGGGGCGGGGGTTGGCGGGGGGCGCACCTCCCGATCCACGGCTGCCTCTCTCGGTCACCTACCCCTCAACCGCATGCTTGAGGGTCACCCCCAGCCACCCCTGCCCCTCCTCCAAGATTTTATTTAAACCTCTTCTCGGGGCTGTGTTTTTCCGCCACCCCCGGCAGGTACTGGCGTCTGCCCGAGTACAACGGCATCCGCCTGGCGGTCACGCTGGCCTTTGCACTGGTGGTGGGCAGCCTGTACTACAAGAAGGCAAGGAAGGGGGAGAGGGGCGGAGGGGGAAAGCGGTGCGAGCGGGTGGTGCAGCAGAGCCTTGCTCTCAGCCAGCCACCCTGCCTCGCCCACCTGGAAGCCCTGCTAGTAGCATGCCCCGTCGCTGGTGTGCTGTGCTCTACTTCTGGGCCGCCCCGTCTCCACCGCTTGCGTCCTCCCGACGCCCCCTGCCCCGCAGTTTATGACCCTCTCCTGCCTGGGCCAGCTGAACATGGGCGCAGTGCTGGTGGTGGCGGCACAGGAGCGGACGGTGAGAGGGGCGGTTGGTTGTCTGGGGGGGCCAGGGCAGGGCGCTGGGGAGGCCAGGGGGCACCCGGGTGACGTTGTGCGGCCCGCCCTGGTGGCCGCAGGGGATGGGGAAGGGGAGGGTGGTTGGGCAACGGCAGGCCATGCCGTGGGGCGGGGACCTTGTGCCGGCGCCCGCCACCCCAGCCTCACCCCGCCCGCACCGCCTCTTTGGCAGCGCCCGCATGCACACCCCTCCCCCGCACTTGCCTCCCCGGCAGCTGCCCTCCACCAGCCCGTGTCACCAGCGGCACAAATGGCCAGCTGGGAGCCCCGCACAGCATGTCCTGCGTGTGCCTTGCCGCCCACGCCGCCTGTACCGCCTCCCCCCTGGCGCCTGTACCGCAGGTGCTGTACCGCGAGCGCGCGGCGGGCATGTACTCCGCCCTCATGTACGTCAACGCTGCCGCCCTGGTGAGTGGGTGGGCCAGCACCGACAGAGCTGGGTGGGCACTTTAATAAGCACTCTTACCTGCTCAGCACGGTTCGCGTTGAGCAGTGAGCAGTGAGCTTCACCCCGGGCAGCTGCCAGTGTGCCCACCTCGGTGCGGGTGCCCGGCAGCTGCCCAAGGCTGCCAGGCGAATGGCGCCGAGTATAGGGGGGAATGCTGCGCCCTCGAGAGCCAGGGAGCCGAGTGTGGTTGTGGAACGGAGTGGAGAGGTCTGTGGAACGGAGTGGAGAGGTCTGTGGAATCGAGTGGGAGAGTGGGAGAGTGCTGTGCCCTCAAGAGGCAGGGAGGTGAGCCACGGGTGGAAGGGATGGCTGGAGCAGTTGCTGCCGCTGGCATGCTGTGCATGTGGGATCCGGAGCTGGCAACGGCGCCCGCAGGCCTTGCACGCCCGCTCTGCCAACGCTGCGGCCCCCTTTCCGCAGGTTGAGCTGCCCTGGCTGCTGCTGCAGACGGCGCTGTTCTCACCCATCGCCTACTATATGATTGGTGCGCCTGCTGCACTGCTTTTAAAGGCTCCATTGCCTGGTTAGCGCCCTGCTGTGCCCTGCTGTGGCACGCGGGTCTGCTACACCCTGCTGTGCACTGCTGCACCACAATGTGCATTTCTGGCCCCATGTGGCTACCTCTCTCCCGCAGGCTTCCAAGCCGCAGCGGGCCACTTCTTCTTCTTCCTCCTCGTCATCTTCCTTGCCCTCCTGGTCTACACCTACTTTGGGCAGATGTGAGGGGGCGGGCAGCGGTGATGCCGGGAGGCGGTGCAGGCTTGATGCTGCTGCTGCTGATGGGGCGCACATTATGGCTGGCTGGGGCGGGAACCAGGCCGGCAGGCTGGGCGGCTGGGCGCCTGCGTGCACTCGGCGGCCCGCCTGCATGCTCCCTCACCCCGACTGAATGCGCGCTGGCGCTGGGCCTATCCGCCCCTGCTGCCCATGCTGTGCAGGTGCCTCCACATCTCCCCCAACGTGCAGGTGTGTGCAGCGCTGCACAGGCCTGTGCCACGTGCTGTGCAGCTACAGCTAGTTCTGCTGTTCGGGAGGCTGAGCAGGTGCCAGGCCCTCGGTGCCTGGCAGGGGGCAGCGGAGGCGGGGATTGCCGCACGCGCTTATACAGCATGTTTGTACATAATGCGTGTACATCATGCTTGCCGCGGCCCCCAACTGGTGCAGGCTGGCCAGGCGATTGCCGCCGTGGTGGCAGGCATGTTCGACATATTCAACGGTGGGCGGGCTATGAGGTGGTGCATACAAATGGCCGAGGAGGTTGACTTGCGGCAAAGGGAAAGCTTTGAGACGACTCGGAAGACGTGCTGCACTCGGCAGCCTCTCGCAAGGCTGGGGAGGCAGGGGGCAGCAGAGGCTGCCAGAGTGCGCTCCGCCCACCCCCGGGCCCAGCAGCACGCATCTATCAACTAAACAACCTAGTCACTCAAAACTAAGACTGACCCCTGCAGGCTTCTTCCTCCCGAAGATGGAGATGCCCAACTGGTGGCGCTGGGCCTGGTAAGGGCTGTGGGGGGGGGGGTGGCCAATAACGCAACATAGCATGACTGAATGCACAACCAACACGCGTTCGGGATGGGTGGGTGGGCAGGCAGCAAGACAGACGCAGGGCAGCTGTCAAGCAGCGGCAGCGGCAGCGGAGGGGGGTGCGCCGCTGCCAAGGCGGCGTGGCCGCACCATGCTGGCGACCACGCACGGCAGCGGGCCCGCTCCTGCCCCCGCCGCTCGCAGGGGCCCCGCCCTTCTTGCCGCCCCGGCACCACACCTCCAGCCCCCGCACTGCTCGCCCCTCCCTCCCTCCCTCCCTCCCACCCTCTCCCTCTCCCTCTCCCAGGTACATCAACCCCGTCAGCTACATGGCCTATGCTGTGGCCGCTGACCAGCT
This sequence comes from Micractinium sp. NFX-FRZ, assembly GCA_029339195.1. Classification (NCBI taxonomy): domain Eukaryota; kingdom Viridiplantae; phylum Chlorophyta; class Trebouxiophyceae; order Chlorellales; family Chlorellaceae; genus Micractinium; species Micractinium sp. NFX-FRZ. The sequence goes on from JAPTJF010000276.1 coordinate 4,782, forward strand.
GGGCACGGAGGAGACACGTGAGGGGGGGGGAGGAGGGCTGCATGAGGGGGCGTGATAGGCGATGCAGAGGAGGCTGCCCCGCCAGGGCAGGGCATGCTCCCTTGGGGGCCCATTCCGCCGAGAGGAGCCGCCCAGCAGAGGCTGTTTGGCGACCTTGGCGTGACTTCCTCTTGGCTTCCCCACCCCCAATGCCTTCGGGCTGTGACCTTCTTCTCTCTTCTACCTCCTCCACAGCCCCGCCCCAGCAGCGTCCCCGCTCCCCCTCCCCTGCGCCCCCTCTGCCTGCAGTCATCGTCAGCCCCGCCTCGCCGGAGCCCACGAGCGTGAGCGACTTCCTGTCGAGCACCTACGGCTTCAACCACTCCTTCCTCTGGTGCGGACACTAGTAGGGCACAGGGCCTCGGCGGTTACGACTCAGCTGCACGCCTCTACCACAGCCAGCGACTGTTGGAGTGTGCATCCCGCATGCTGCCTGCCTGCCCGCCCGCCGTCCGCACGCACTGCTGCCTGCACAGCCCACCGCCTGCATCGCCCGCCAGGCTGCCAAGCTGCCCCGCCGCCTTTCGGTGTGGTACTGCAGGTACTGCATCCTCATCCTGGTCGGCTTCGTCTTCATCTTCCGCGCTGTGTCCACCGCCGCCGTCCGCTTCCTCAACTTCCAGTCCCGCTAGGCGGCGGCAGTTGGAAGGCCGCCCAGCCTGCCCAGCCGCGGCCCTGCCAAGCCAATCGCGAGGCCGCTGCTGCCGCGCCACACCACGTCAGCATAATATGTCCAACCCACCGAGCTCTTTGAGACCCCAGACGCAAACCTCCCCCGCCGCTCACAGCTGTGCCCACACCGGCGCTTGAGCATTCCCGGCGGGGGGGGGCAGGCTGAGCCCAACCGCCCTGAAGTTGATGAGTGCCATTCCGTCAAATGCTTCCAGTGTTACGAAGCTTCATTACTGCCGGGTGCGTGTTGTTGCACAGTAAAGCTAGTAGAACACATTGTTTCTGGGGTGGCGGGCCGCCTGGCGGCACCTGCAGGCGGTGCGGGCGGCGGCACCAACTCCGGATGCCCTTCCTGCGGCACCCGGCATGGACCCGTCTGTGGACTCAGTCTCTTACTGATGTCCGGCCGGTGGTTAAGGATGTCACAGCGCTTCTGCGGGACTGCGTGTGCACGGCGGACCTGCAGGTCCGGATGACTGGCCAGCTGCGGAACTGGTCCGGAGGCAGGAGGCCGCACTTTCCCGGGTTTCCAGCGCAGCTGGTACCAGCGGTAGCTCCGCGCCGTGCGCAACTGTCCTGCCGACTGAGTAGAAGGTGCCGCGCTGCACCTGGTGGGAACCGGGGGACCACAGCCTCCAGCGTTGTCAACCGGTACGCCCACCCATTGCATGCGTTTGCCTCTGTGCGCTGCAATGCAAGCCGGCGCACGGTGCGCTCGGGCAGGAGGCCGGCAGCCCAGCGACGCCTGTGGCAGCGGCACACTAGCGCCGCCGCCGCGCCACTCTCTCTGCGGCACTTCCGGCATGGTTGGGATGCCGGCTGACCGCCGGACTTGACGGCTATGTTAGCGGATACCTCAGTCTGAAGTGAAACCAGCCTGCATTCTATTGCCCTTGCCGTGCACGAGCAGCCCTGCAATCCCGCCGCCTAGTGCGCCCCCTGCCCCTGCATGCCGGCCTCCCCACTGGCCGGCGGCGGCGGCGATTGGCTGCATTGGCGATACAGGAGGTGGCAGGCAGCTAGTATGACCGGGCAGTGGCAGATGCCCTGAAGAAGCTCGGGCTGAGGCCAGCGGGCGACAGCATGGGGGCAGAGGAGGGCGGGCGGCTTCCTGCCGTCTGGCACGTGGGCCTTGTCACGCGGCAGGCGGACATCCTCGGCCGGTGCATGCGAGGGCATGTACGCAGCCACACATGGCATGCAACATGTATTGGTGGGGTGCCGCAGACCCACCCTCGTGTGTTTGCACATGCCAAGCACCTCCTTTGCCCTCGCCTGTCATCCGCCCCGCCCAACCTGTTTCCACAGGACGCCGGCATGCAACCCGCCCGCCCCTCAACTGGCACAGGCGCACGCACGGAAGAGTCTGCATGACTCTGCACCACCGCGGAACCCAAGACTTGTTATAGTCGCCAACCATGCAGGCATGGGGGATTGAAGGCGCGATGGGGGCAGCCCCAGGGCATTGGTAGATCGGGCAGGGTGGCAGAGGACTGAAGCCAGGCACGCCGGCGCAACACCCGCCCGGCCCCAGGCGGTGCCGCGTCCTCTCCCCCTGGACGGCCAGAGCTGCCGCTCCCGGTGCCGCAAGGCTGGATGCCCTATGTGCATCACATTGCAGACCCCTGGGCGGCCGACAGGCAGGCCGTGCGCGTTTTCACAGCTGCCGGACGCTCACACGTGCTGGCAGCCCCGGTACAGCACCGAGAAATCTCCGTCCGGAGGTGCCGCGTCCCTCTCCCCCACCTGTCCGCGTCGTTGCATCTGTTACAGGCTCACACAGGCCCTCAAGGTGACCTGGGTCGCCCCTGGCCGGCCCCCGCTCCCCCCGCTTCTGAGCGCCGGTCGACGCTCGCCCGCACGTTCTGCAAGGAAGGGCGTCCTCCCTCTTGCCCGTCGCGCGTCTCGGGATCCTCCGATCACCAAGTGCACATTGCTGCTGCGCCGGCGAGCAGCCCAGCGTTGAGGGAATACGAGCGGCGCCCAGCCCTAGCCCCTACCCAGCCTCCATGCGGCGCCCCGTCACGACCACCTGCCAGGCAAGATGCAGAAGGGCGTCGGATGGAACGGGCAGGCCGCACGTGCGCCTGCTGACCACATTCCACCCCCGCCGGCGCAGCGCGGCAGAGCCCGCCGCCCCCTGCCACTACGCCTGGCGTCAACCATTCCTTGCCTGGCCTGCCTTGCAGGTGGGCGGCTGCCCCGTGGACCTCACCACCCTGCGCTCCTACTTCCTCCGCCAGAAGATCTGCGGTGCGTGCTTGCGGTGCCATGCCCGCCCCGCCGTGCGCACGGCCAGGCTGGGAGCCGGGCAGCCCCGTCCCGTACAGGCGGCACGCCTAACGGCCCCCCTTGGTCCCTTGTCCCCCACTTCCTGCCTGCCCTGCAGAGGAGCATGCCAAGGCAGCTGCCATCCCCGACGGCCACGACGGCTTTGTGCGCTTCTGCCAGCAGTGCACCAAGCTGGAGCCTGTGGCGGCGTTTGAGGGCACCAAGCGCTCCTGCCGCGCCTCCCTCATCAAGCGGCACGACCGGCACCGCCAGCACAACTCTGGGAAGCGTGCGCGGCGCAGCAGCGGCGGCAGCGGCGGCAAGTACGGGCGGCCGACAGACAGCAGCAGCGGCAGCGGCGACGACGGGGGCGGGCATGAGGGCAGCGGTGGGCTCAGCCGCCGCCTGCGCCAGCGTACCGGCGACTTTGCGGGGCCCGCGGACTCGCCCCCACGCGCCGGCAGCGCAACGCCCCTGCACCCATACCAGCAGCACGCGTATCAGCAGCAGCCCCTGCCTGCGCTGGCTGGTTTCAACCACGGCAGCGGCACTGCACCAGCTGTTGTGGGGTCCCTGGCGCCGGGCATGCTGGGCAGCGATGGAGGGGGCGGCGGTGGCATGCCCAACCTGCAGCAGCTGCTGGAGCGCCTGGGTGAGCGCCGGTTGATGCACGGCTGCATGGCTCACTCTGCCTGCACATCTCTGGCCAGCATACTGCCCTTCTGGCCACGCTGCCCTGTGCGCCAACTGCCCCAGCCTTGCCCCCGCCTGGCTCTCGAGACCTCAAACCTCCCCTCCCCCACCACGCAGGCTCCGGCCAGCTGCCGAACCAGCACCCCGCGCTCATGGCGGGCGCTCACCTGCGGCCGGCGCCCGCGCCGCCCACTGCCGCTGGCAGCCCGCTTGCCGCCCTGGTTGCCAGCATGCTCGACCAGAGCACCCAGGCTGCGACCTCGGCCACAGCCGCCGCCACGGCGGCGCACGCGCTGCTGGCGGCACAGGGCGGGCACGCGGCGGAGGATGCCCGCAGCCTGCTGCAGGACCTCCAGTTCCTGCAGCAGCTGCAGGGGCAGGTGGTGCAGCAGCTGCAGTCGCTGGTGCACGGGGCGGGGGGCGGCCCCGCCCCCACACACTCCTCCCCGCCGCTGCCCACGGCCATGCAGCCGCCCCTGCAGCTGGGCAGCGTGGGCAGCGCCACCGCTTCCCAGCTGGAGATGCTGCTGGCGATGCTGCCGCCACCCCATGCACAGCAACCACAGCATGCGCAGGCGCAGGCGCAGGCGCAGCCGTCCGCCGCCGCAGCCAGCGCCAGCCCAGCCCACCCTCCACACAACGGTGGCAGCAGCGGCGGCGGGGGCGGCGCGGCGGGCGGCATGCAGGCGCTGCAGATGGCTCTCAGGATGCTGGAGCAGCACGCCCATGCGCCAGCTTCACCCAGGCTATGCAGCGGGACGTTTTCCGCGGCGCCAGCCACGGCACCACACGATGCGCGCATGCAGGAGCTGCTGAGCCAGCTGGGCGGCTCTCTGGCCGCCGGCCATCCGCAGCCACTGCCGCCACTGGTGCAGCAGGTGGCCTCCCCGCCGCCCAAGCAGCAGCAGCAGCAGCAGCAGCTGGAGCAGGGGCAGCTGCCGCAGCAGGCGCCTTCACGCTAGCGGCCTTCGCCCGCCCAGCACGCGACTTCGGTGTTGCACTAGTGGCGGCAGCTCCTCCCAAATAAAGCCTGGCGGCCCTGCTTGCATCGCAGCACTTGCACTTACACTGCTCCCCCCACCACTTTTGCTGTGCTGCACACGGCACTGCCAGCAGCGTCCTTTGCAACCAGCACACACGTCTTTCCCTCCCCCACTGTCCAGTACACGCATTCCTTGATGATTGCACCACTCACTGCCATTGCCTCGATTGTTTTCTGCGCTTCATAACGTGACTAAATTCAAGCTTCCCTCTCTCCATACCTACCACAAGCCACCCCCCTTCTTAACATAAACCCAGGCACTGTGTCATTTTGTTTTTAGAGGTACTGTGGAGCTCAGCCCGTGGGTCCACCCACAAAGCGTCCCCACTTCCCACCGCCCCACGCACAAATGCTTCGCCCACCGCCTGCTCCCCCAATACTCCCTTTGCGGTTGCAGCCTCCCAGCAGCCCTGCCTCAATATCACCTGCCACTCCCGACCCCTGTAATTGCCAGTGAGGGTGTGGAGGGTGGTAGCGCAGTACCGGAGCAGCTGCGCGGCAGGTTCCAACCCCTTGCTGGGTTGGCTGCCCGGGTAACTGGCTGCGGGGAGTGCGGTCTGCTCCGCAAGTCTCAAAAACGAAGGAATTTTGCCCAAGGAGGCTGCTACTTGCACCATAATGATGTACGTGCGCACAAATTCGCACTGTTTGTCTCTCGGGGAGGGGTGGCGGCACCTGGCGGCACCGCCGACCAGCAGCTGGCGCCCGCCAGCAGCTGGTGCCAGGCTACTGCTCTTGGGTTGCGCCCGTTCCGGATACTCTAGAACAACCCGTGGCAGGAGACCTCCGAGGTGTGAATTCTGCGTGGACGGGGAGCAGCGCCACCCACCACAGACCGAGCGAGCGCCGCCGCAGTCGGTCCAGGACAGACAGGCCAGTCAGGTGGGCATTGGGCTCCCCGGCCCCTGCAGAGGCTTCTGGAAACCGAATGACACCATTTCCATGCTTTGTCCGCTGGGAGGTACATGTGATGGTAGCCAGCCGACGCGGCCCCGGCTGCGGGGCTTCTTGCCCGCCCAATGCCTGTCTCCTCATTCCAAACTCGCAAATAGCCCCCTGAGTAGCACCTTCTGGTTCCGTTCAAGGGCGTAGGAACGTGCAGGCGTGAACCCCGGCGAAGGGCGCGTGCGCGGCCCAGGAAAATACGCAGCTTCTCTCCCTGCCGCCGTGCGGCGTCGCTGTAAACCACGGTTTCCTTATTAGCTGGACCGGCAACCGCAGCGGAAGCGGCAACAACGGGGTACGGCGTTTGCAGCTGGCTCCTCGCTCGTTGACGCCCCGCGCTCAGCCCTATGCGAAGACCAGTAACCACAACGTGCCAGGTAAGGGGTTGGGGGACCCTACAGGGGCCTGCGGGACCGTCCGGCCACTTCCGCTTGCACCACTGGTGGGCAGGGTGGCAACGCTGGCGTGGTGGCAAGGGCTTCCTCCGTGAGGTGCCCTCACCCCTTTGCCCGACCCCCTTGCAGGTGGCTGGCTGCACCGTGGACCTCACCACCCTGCGCTCCTACTTCCTGCGCCAGAAGATCTGCGGTGAGGGCTGGCTGGGCAGGGGACTGCACGGTTGCCAGGCGGGTGAAGTACCGGTGTGCCGCCTCACCCGGTACAACCGGTGGCGCCAGGGCGCCCACCCCAGCAGCCGCCGCGCAGGGTCTGCCCTCGTGATGCACACCTCACTGTACTGCTACAGCTATCGCTGGTCCCTGCCTCTGCAAGCCTGGCCCAGTACACCCCAGCCCACCCCAGCCTCAGCCCACACCCCTTCCAGGCCGGACGGCGCCCCACTACATCATCCACCCCACCCCCACCCCCTGCCTGCCCTGCAGAGGAGCATGCCAAGGCAGCCGCCATCCCCGACACACGGGGCGGCTTTGTGCGCTTCTGCCAGCAGTGCACCAAGCTGGAGCCTGTGACGGCGTTTGAGGGCACCAAGCGCTCCTGCCGCGCCTCCCTCATCAAGCGGCACGACCGGCACCGCCTGCACAGCAGCAGCAAGCGTGCGCGGCGCAGCAGCGGCGGCGGTGGTGGCGGCGGCGGCAAGTATGGCCGGCCAAGCGACAGCAGCAGCGGCAGTGGCGAGGAGGCGGGTGGGTACGAGGGCGGTGGCACCGGCTTCAGCCGCCGCCTGCGCCAGCGTACCGGCGACATTGCTGCAGACTCGCCCCCACTTCCCACCAGCTCAACACCCCTGCGCCAGTACCAGTACCAGCAGCAGCAGCAGCAGCAGCAGCAGCAGCAGCAGCTGACGTCGTTCCTGGCAGCTGCGGGGGCAGGGTTTGGCCACAGCCCGCCCCGCCAACTGCTGGGCAGCGCAGGCCCAGGTGCAGCCCTGCCCCACAACCTGCTGGGCGGCGGCAGCGGCGCTGGTGGAGGCGTTTCCAACCTGCAGCAGCTGCTGGAGCGCCTGGGTGAGCGCTGGTGGAGGGTGCTGCTGTGTTGGGAGGTTGAAGAGGGGTGGACGGGGGGGCCGAGGCTTGCAGACGGGGAAGTGCCCGCCCCGCCCCATGCGGCTGTGCGGACACACTCCCTCACCAGTGCAAGCATGTCGTCGACCCCATGTGCCTGCAGGCGGCGGCGGGGAGGCGCAAGGGCGGGAGGCCGACCTGCACGCTGCGCTGCTGTCGGCGGGCACGCCGGCGCCGCTGGCGCAGCCCGCCTCCGCCTCCGGCTTCCCCCTCGCCACGCTCATGAGCAGCATGGCCGAGCAGAGCAGCCGCGCGTCGGCGGCGGCGCTGGCCGCCTGCACCGCGGCCCAGGCGCTGCTGGTGGCCCAGGGCGGCAGCAGGGCGGAGGAGGCCGCGAGGCTGGTGCAGGATGTCCAATTCCTGCACCAGCTGCAGGGGCAGGTGCTGCAGCAGCTGCAGTCGCTGGTGGCGGGCTCCGGCCTGGGAGCCGCCTCCCCGCCACCGCCCCAGCAGTCCCCGCAGCAGGCGGCGCTGCAGCAGCAGCTGGCGGGCCTGGGCGCCACGGCCGCGCAGCTGGAGGTGCTGCTGTCGCTGCTGCCCACGCCACAGCAACCGGCGTCGCAGCCGGTGGCGGCACACCACCACCAGCAGCAGCAGCAGCAGCAGCAGCAGCAGCACCCGCCTGCGGCCAACGCTCTGCTGCAGTCTCTGACGCGGCAGGAGGTGCAGCAGGCGCAGCAGGCGCAGCAGCACAGCCAGTCCCCTGTCGGCAGGCAGCAGGCGCAGCAGCAGCAGCATCTGCAGCTGCTGGGCATCAAGACAGAGCCCCACGCCGGGCAGCACGCCAGGCAGCATGCGCCCGCCAGCACGGGCAGCATGCAGGCGCTTGAGCTGGCGCTGCGCCTGTTTGGTAACCAGGGGCAGGGGGCGGGGCAGCACACCCCGGGCAGCGCCCCCGCCCAGCCGGCGGGCAGCTCGCCCGTCGGCGCCGGGGCGGGCGTGCGGCAGCCGCCTGCTGCCCGCCTGCACGACTTGCTGGGTCAGTTGGAGGGCGTGCTGGCAGGGCACCCTTCCGCTCCTGTGCAGCAGCAGCAGCAGCAGCCCGGCGCGGCGCTGCCGTCTCCCAGGTAGCTGCAGCAGCAGCAGCAGCAGGCGGTGCTGCAGCTGCATTCACTGCACACGTCGCCGCAGCAGGAGCGGCAGCAGCACTAGCGGCTCGGCTCTCGCGGCACTGCAAGGCGCAAGCCAGCAGCCTCGGCCAACAGGCCGTCAAGTCAGCACAGCACACACAGCGCCAGGCAGGCTTCCCCCAGCGGGCGCAGCACCGACTCGTCACTGGGCGATGCCCCCCGCCCCAAAACCCTAGCTTGTTTTGCACCCTCAGCGGCAGCGCCCGGCAGTCGGCCCGCCCCGTCCGTCCCCATTTCATCAGCATTGCCCAGACAGACCCACCGAGAGCAGCCTACTCCACCTCCCCCTCTTCCTTACAACCCAGCCTCAGGACTTAGTTCAGGACTTGCCCTACCCAGTCACAACTGCAGCCCTCTGTTGCATTCCCTAGCCACCGCCAACCGTGGCAGCACGGCCGGCCCTCTGGGGGGCCCCAGTGCATGGCACACAACTGACCCATCTGACTGGGGACGCCACACACGCCCCCAGCCCAGGCTGCGCTGCCGGCGCCCCCAACCCCCGCCAAGCCAGGCCACCTCTCACACCCACTCGCTGTACCCCACCCCACCCATCAGCCTGTGACAGCTCCACCTCTCATGGCCCCGCACCCCTACCCATCTGTGCGCCGACCAGCCATCGCCAGCACACGTGGCGCACAGCGCAGGACCAACTGTTGCATTCCTCACCAAACAAACACGCGACACACAAACTGCCACCGCCCCTTCTGTCCCTCTTGCCGCCCCTGCTTACCCCCCTTACCCCTGTCAGGACGCCCACCCAATAAATTCAAGTCTCCAATTCTTTTTCCGGGGAACCTTCCTTGTATTTGCCCCCCACTGCCCTGACTCCCAATCTGGGCGCAGGGCGAGCCACGGGCCCCAGCCTGCCACACTCCCCCCGTCTGGAGGCGGCACCACCCGCCTGCCTCCTGCTGTCACCCCGCCTGCCTGCCAACGTGACCTGCATTGATGTGTCTTGCTCGCTTGCTCACTGTCGTGCCCCTTTCCCCCCACGGGCAAATCTCTTTTACGTGACAAGGTCCCCCCCTCTCACCCCCGCTATAACGTTGTGGGCACACACGGAACTCAAATGGGACATTTTGGAACTCAAGCCGGGGCATTCTTTGGGAACTGGCCTCCCCGCCTCAACCTGCATGCAACCAATGTGTGATTGCTCCTGACTGCCATGTAACACATTCTGACGCACCCTCGCCCCAGCCTCCCAAGGCTGAGCTGGGCCTGCTGCAGCACCTGGCACAGGCAGTTACACGGCGTGCAAGTGGGGAGGGTGCGCTTGCCGGCCTGGCGGGACATGCAGGGCAGCAGTGTGCGCAACACAGCCCATCAGGATCCCTGCTCGCTCCCACCAAAAGCAGGCCGGCTGCTGCTGCAAGACATCTCCCAGGCCTGGCTTGCTCCCCGGCGGCCCAGCTGCCCGGCCTGCTTGCGCCTCCTCAGGGGGTGGGGTGCAAGCAGGTCCCCGCGGTGCTCAGTTTGCCCGCTTTGCGCCCGCCGAACGCTTGTCCTGCGCCTGCCGCTGCCCCAGGTAGCCGCGCAGCAGCCAGAGGATGCATGCCAGGCGGACCGCCCAGTTCAGGGGCTGCAGGGGGCGGAGGGGGGGCAGAGGGGGTGCGCAGGGGGTGCGGCAGCACGGGGGTTGAACAGGGTGAGAGGCGGGCGGGGGCGTATAGGCGGGCAGGGCAGGCCAGCTGGCGGGCATGATTGCAGGCGTTCTGGCGGGGTGGTGGGGGACAAGTCGGGCAGGGCAGGCAGCAGGGCAGGGCAGGGAGTCCCAAGCCGACCTTGGAGTGGAAGGGGAGTAGGCAGGCAGGCAGGCAGGCGGGCAGGCAAGGTGGGCAGCCCAGCCCAGGTCTCCCCCACGCACCCCACTTTCGAAGCAGGCAGGCAGGCAGGCCATGAGGCAGCACAGCACAGCACAGCACAGCACAGCAGCTCCAGCAGGCTCACCTCTGAGTTGGAGCACACGAGCGCAAAGCCCAGCAGCGGTGCCACCCAGGGTGCGGCGGCAACCGCCAGCCCCCGCATCTGCATCGCGACACAGGCACAGATGAGCGACAGGCCGGTGCCGACCCTGCAGGGGTAGTGCAGCCGTGGAGGGGCAGGGCGGGGGCATGCAGCGGGGCAGGGTGAGGCGGGGCAGCGCTGGGAGCGGCCTTGTGTGGTGGGGCGCAGGGGGCAAGCCGACACTTGAGGGGGGGCCAGGCCAGCAGACCGCGCACAGCACGCAGCAGTGCTGGTGGCGCAGCAGCGGGCCAGGATGCGCCCAGGCCGGCCAAGCAGGGAGCACCCACCCGGCGATGGCTGCAATGGCCACGACAGCGGTGCCCCACAGCTCCCTGCAGGCGGACGAGGTGGGGCAGGGAGGAGGGCCTCTGTCAAGATGTGGCACCCAAGGGGGGCGGTGGGCTGGTTAAAAATGGTGGGGTCCCGTGACGGCAGTCGCATGCGGCATGCTGTGCTGCTTGAGCAGGACAGGGAAGTGGTGGGCCAGCGGAAAAGCGGCTGTGTTTCTGCCTCACAGCGCCCCACCCATCCGCCCTCCCTAAAAGGGTGCGCAGGGGAAGCAGTTGTGCTTTGGGGCGCGGTGGGAGCGGCGCAGGCGGCAGACAATAAAGGCAGGTCACCCCGCTGCACGTCATCCCGCTGCACACCCAGCTTGCCATCTGCCCACCAGGCACCCCCGCCCTTTGCCCCGCCCCTGCACACCCCCCCGGCTCACTTGGGCGGCTGCACCGGCATCTGGCTGAGCACCCACTCCACCGCCGCTGTGGACACCACCGCCAGCGAGGCCAGCAGTGCGGCGTTGATCAGCGCCGACAGCAGGGGCAGGACGATACACGAGGCGCGGATGAGCGCCACGCCCGCTGGGCTGCGCGCCCACTGCTGCCCGCGCAGCAGCAGCAGCACGCCCAGCGCACAGGCGGCCACCAGCGCCGGCGAAGTGCCTGGCTGCATGGTGAAGATGCAGGGCTCAGGGGCATGCCCTCCAGGTATGTTAGGCTGCTGCACCTCAAGTGTGCAATCTCCCACGGCAGGCACGCCCACGGTGCAGGGTGCCGCGCCGCCGCCGCCGCCGCTGCTGCCGGTGCCGGCGCCGTCTTCGGACCCGCCGCAGTGCCGGCGGCTCGACCAGACCATGCCGGTCGAGCCTCCAGCCTCCCCTGGTTCCTGCCCTCGCCGTGAGGTCACCAGGACATCAAACACCTGCGGCGATTTTGACGGCGAATCAGTTGCGCAGGGCCCAGGGCCAAGAGAGCACAGCTGTATGCCGCTTGCCGCCGGGTAGGGTTGTATCGCTTGCACCGGCGGCCCTCTGCGGCCCCGCCTGCGCAGCGCGGGCGCGGCATCGATCCAGATTTTGCGCCTGGCGGGCCTACCTGGCTGCTGGGGCACTCTATTGACACCAGCTGGCGCGCAAAAGCCTGTCGCAGGCCCGCCATCCCCGGCTGCGCCACACCGTGGAGCATGACTCGCTGCAGCCACCCATCGGGGCCTTGTTCAAGAGTGGCTCCCCCGCTGGCACGGCGGGCCACCTCCCCGGCAAGGGCCCCGCCGCAAGCGGCCAGGAGCAGCAGGACGAAGCCCAGCGAGAGCCTCATGGCTGAAATTGATGGTGATGGCATATGCGTGGGCAGCTCAGTGCCGATCCCGAGATGGGCGCCAGGCAGCGTGGTGGCAGTACGCTGGTTCGTCCTGCCGCTGCTGGCGGCAACAGTGGCGAGTGGGCGGAGCGGTGCTGGTTCCAACAGCACCAAGTGCAGTTGACAGACCAACATTCGTGCCCGTCTCATTTGCTGTAAAACTCGTGACATGGCTCTCTATCATGCTGCGTTGGCCATGCCCAAAACAACTCCAACCTGAGGCAGAGAAGGAACTGCGCCTGAGGCTCCTGAGTACCCCTGCTGAGACCTCCGATCACGTCAGGAGATTCACAGTGGTGTGGTGTTCTAGTGTCCCTCGCACAAACAAGGGTCACTCTCAAACTTCATTGTAGGAAGCACTGCAATGTTCATGCTACACAGTGCAGTTGACTGGCACCAATCACAAGCACTGCGACGTAAGGAGCGGGGGAATGCTTTGGATGTAAGGGATGTTGTGGGTGGATGTTGGGGCAGGCCCACGAGCACATCGAGGTTCAGAACAGGAGCTCATTTGAGGATGCCGCTCCTCCTGACAGCGTCCCTGCTGCCAGCCACCCCACCCCTTGCACCGCTGTGCACCCACATCTGCCCACCTTTGCGAGGAAGCCCCGTTGCACGGAACTTCACGCACGCTTGCAAGTCCAGGAGGGGGGAAGTAGAGGGCACCTTGTGAGGCAGCGGGGGAAGGGAGAGGGAGATTGCACCATGGCCAGCACACATCACCAAATTTGCACGAACCGCGCCTTCCTGCTCTGTGAATGAACCAGACCTTATATCAAGCTGAGATACTTCATGTCATGCCAGTGCAACCCAGGTCGGCGGCGGCAGCGCCAAGCAAGCCTGGCAGCTGCTCTGCCTACTCTGTAAAGCAACGGGGGCAGAAGGGTGCTGCAAAATTGAAGATGTGGGCTGGGAAGCCAACGCAGAAGAAGCAATAGCAATGAAAAGTTCAATGAGAGGAGGCACCAGGGCCGAGGTGTGTGTGAGCGGGGCGGCATGTACAGGCGTACCGCGGTGCACCAGCAAATGCCGCGCTTTCAACCCCAGGTCGCAAGGCGCCAGTGTTCCATAGACCCCTGCATCAAGGCCTCACACTTTGCAGTCTCTGCGCACTCCCATGTCTTGGGCGGAGCAAGATGCTGCCCTGCAGTCCGTTTTGAAGGCGTTCATCGCTCCAGCAAATCTGCACCCAGACCGCTTCTTCCGAACGTGCGACGACTTTCGCGAGGAAGCCTGCCAGGCGCTCGTGGGGCCCAGGAGGCTTAGCCCGCCCACGGCCTCGGAGAGGCTGCTCTTGGTCAGGTAGGCAAGTCAGCGGCGTACACGGGGAAGCAGCAGTGAATTCAATGTCGGGGCTGCAGGCACGCTCGCTCCGCCACCGCCTCCGCCACCGCCACCGCTGGTTGCCCACCCTCCGCCGCTGCTCCCCCGCAGAAGCTTGGAGCTTGCCGGCACCAGGCTGGCCGCGCTGAATGAGCAATACCAGGAGCAGCCGCAGTGGCTGCAGTACGGGTGGGGCCAGCTCCTGGGCGCCTCTCGGGTCATGGAGGGCTGCGTGGAGCTGGCCAGCGCATGCCAGCTTGGGCCGCAAGAGCTGTCCGCCTTTGGGCAGTCCCTGCGGCTAATGCTGTGCAGCGGCGTGCAGTTCATGAGGCTGGGGGCTGCTTCCCATGCTTCGTGGGACGACGCTTACCGGGCGCAAGTGATGGTGATGCTGCACTCCCAGACCGCCGCCGTGCCCGACGTCCTCAGCCTCGCCACCACTCCCAGCGCCGGCAAGAGCGGCCTGGAAGCGTGTGCCACGCAGTGGGCGGCCCCGCAGCAGCTGTGGGAATGGGTGGACGCCGTTGCGAGCAGCCTGGTGCTGCTGCGGCCGCACTGCTGCACCCCAGGTGGGAATCTTTCCGCAGCAACAGCTCGACAGCTCCTGGCGACAGCTGGGCGACAGCTAGGCGAGAGCTGGGTGCTGGGATGCCCCTCATACAGCACATGCACTTGCGGCCGGCGATGCGATGATTCACGTGTGCTGCTGTCAAAGTCGCCCCAACACCAATGCCCCCGCCCCCTGCCCTGGCTGCAGGCTCTGGGAGCAAGGCAGCTGGCCCCTTCACCAACTGCCTGGGAAGGCTGGGCAGGGTGGTGGGCCTCGTGTGTTGGTGCGACCCATTTGAGGCGCATCGCCAGATGCTGGCACGGAACTTGCCGCTAGCCAGGAAGCTGCTGGACCTCCTGCTCCCCGCCATCTCGGCCGCAGCAGTGTCTCTTCAACTTCCCGAGGAGCGGCAGTCTGCCCGGCACGGCTGGGACTGGCAGGTGGCGGCGCATGTGGCGGCATTCGTGTCAGCAGAGGCGCTGCACGCGGCCCGGGACGAGGTCATTGTTGCCGCGGTTGCTCAAGGCGGCAGCGGTGCTGCCATGGATAAGCTGGCCCGGCTGCTGCAGGCAGCGGCACAGCTGGCGCGGCACGTGCCGTGGGAGGGCAGCAACCCGCTCGACAGCGGGGTGTGGAGCGCCGACTGCCTGGCAGGCCAGCTCAGCACGGCGTGCCAACTCATGTGCTACAGCTGGAGCGGTCTGCGCAGAGGGGGCCGGCCAGTCAGCCTGCAGCAGCAGCGACGGTATGTGCAGTGCGTGGCGCCTGCCCTCCCGGTCGTGGCGGGCCTGCTGCGCGCTGTGGCCACGGGGTGGTCGCAGCAGGAGCTGCTGGCTTCCATGCAGGGTGAGCAGACGCAGCTGCACTGGCGGGTGCGGGCGGCCGAGGGCTGCAACACGCTGCGGGGTGTGCTGCTGCTGCTGAACGAGGCAGCCACGGGTGCGGTCGCAGCGCTTCAGCGGGATGCGCGCTCCAGCTTGGCGCAGCTGCCACCGGCAGACCTGCTGGCGCACATGGCAGCGCTGTGCCAGTGCGCAGCGTGCGCGCTGCGTGCGCTGCCTAGCGTGGCCGAGGCGCGGCGCCTGGCGGGGCGGGTGCCGGGGGCGGAGGGTGGGCGGGGCGCGCTGGCGGCGCCGGACGTGCTGGCAGCGGCAGGGGCGGTGGCGCGCGACATCACCCAGCTTGCCATGAACATTGGAGGGCTGGTCCTGGAGGTATGCGAGGCAGTGAAACGTGGCCCGGCGGTGCCTGGGCAGCTTCTCGCAGACAGCAGCCTTGCCGCGCCAGCAGAGGCTCTGTGGGCGCTCCACACAGTCGTGTGCCGGCTGGTGCACTCAGAGGCAGCTGGCGGCGAGCAGTGGCTGACCCAACGGCAGCTACTCAAACTCACCTCGCAGCTGCAAGGCGGCGCCGCTCTGCTCATGAAAGTCGCCAATGCGGGCCAGGGGGCGAGCAGCGGCGGCGGCGGCAGCAGCAATGCGGATGCCAGCCTTCTTGCTGAGCAGCAGAGGTGGGCATGGGCTACGTGTGCTGGCGAGTGCTTTTGGTTTGGGCAATGGGGAGTGTGGCGCCAGCTGGGAGGCACTCACGTGACCTCACTTCCGACTGCTGGATGCCGCAGCATACCATGACACCCGTTGCCCCCCCACGTGCTATCCTGCACCCATACCCACCCGCACCAGCTAACTGGCAGCTGCCCATATTCGCCCTGGCCTGCTGTCATGCAGTGCCCTGCACGCTATGGGCATGTCTCACTTAGAGGCGCTCCGCGTGCTGGTGGCAACGCCTCAGCTGGGACCCGTTCCCCCGGCCACCGTCTGCCACTGGCTCACAATGCTCTCAGCAGGGGGCCCGCGCGCGCTGATCCTCAGTGTGGGAGTTGAGGGCATGCTCAGGGAAGCACTGCAGCAGCTGCCTCTGGTGAGCCCCTCCCCCTGTTGCAGTTGGCGATGGAGCTGACAGCCTGGCTGTGACGTGCCGCTGACATGCGCTGTTCCGGTTCATGGGCAAAACAACAGGCAACCACTTTTTTGCACCTCTGCACGGCGTGCCAGGCCCTGGCATCTGCATGCTGACGTGCGCTGCCCCTCCGCTGCCCCCTGGCCCATCCTTTTGCAGGAGTCTCTGGCGCAGACGTGCCAGGACATCAGGCTGCTGCCCTGTGCACATGATCAGCCGATCATGGCAGCTTACCTGGTGGCGAGCGGCGCAATCGGCGCCCTGCTGGCAGACCTGCGCCGGCGCTGCCGGGCAGGCACATCCCCTCAGGACGAAGCGGTGAGCCGGCTTTGCAGGCATTCCCGCTACATTCGTAGGGTTTGAGGGTTTCAGGGTTTCTTGGCTCACTCGGTTGATGCTCACGTGCCTGCGTATGTGCCCAGGGTCAGCGGGTGAGCTGGCGCATGCCTGTGTGCCACGCGCCATCGGCCGCTTGCTCTGCATGCTGCGGCTTGTGCCCTCCGCACACCCGTTGTACGACTCAAATTGGCCTCCTTGCCCGCGCACACTGCAATGCCACCTGAGTCTGCAACACGTGTGCCCCCCCTGGTCCATGGCTGGCTGTGGTGCAGCTCCTGGCTGCGTTGGTGCGCGACGTGCTGCAAGCCGGGCGCACCCTGCAGCATGCAGTCGCTGAGGCAGTTGCATCCGAGTGCAGCGCCAGCGGCAGTGAGGGCGGCAGCGGCAGCGGCGGTGGTGTGCCTGAGCATGAGCTCCAGGCCGCAGTGCTGGAGGCCATGCTAGCCGCGGATGTGGCGTTGCGTGGCTGCCCAAGCGCCCCCAGGCTGGCCGTCCGGCACCTCGAGCAGGACTGGCTGCCGGCGGCATGCCAGCTGGCAGCAGCGCTCCTGCAGTGGTGGCGTCGGCCTGAGGAGCAGGATGCAGCTGCGCTCGAGCTGGCGCAGGCGGCCGCTGCTCGCAGCTGTGCTTACCTGCGCTGCGCCAACCTCGGCGCGGAGGGCGGCCCAGCTGCGCGGGCTGGCTGCGGCAGCAAGCGGTGCAGCAAGTGCCGCGCGTGCTGGTACTGCGGCACGGCATGCGCAACCGCCGACTGGCGGGCGGGACACCGCAGGATGTGCACCGCGCTGGGTGAGGCCCGGCAGAAGCAGCGGGCTGCGGCGCGGGCTTCAGGCTGAGGTGGCAGAAGCAGCGGGCTGCGGCACGGGCCTCTGGCTGAGGTGTCGGTCCTTGTCGCTGGGTTATCACTTGCGTCTCCCTGCCAACCTACACTCCGTGATCTAGTATCAGTGCCCTCTTACCTGTTCCTCGCTCTACCCCCTTGCTGCCTGCTCTCCTCGTCGCGTGAAGCGTAATTAAGTCACAGCGGCAGGCGCCAGTGGGCACCCCTTGCACAGTCTGATTTGTACGATACAACATACGCATACAGCAAACAATGCCAACAGAGGTGGCTGGTCAATGCCACGCGGCTACAGGCCAGCGCAACTACGCCTCGGCGCCCGCCGCGCCCGACCCCTGCACCCCCTCTGCCAGCAGCCCCGCCAGCAAGCTGCTGCCGGTGCACACAGCGGTGGTGGCGATGAGGAAGTCGCAGTTGCAAAGGCCCTTCTGGCTCAGGAAGCGCAGCGCAGAGACCTGCAGCATGAAGGCAGCGCACAGCACATCAAGTCGAATTGTACCATCAGCTTAGGGACCAGGTTCAACTGTTTGCAATTGGTGAGCAGCGGGGAGGGCAGGGGTGGGAAGGGCGGCTTGGCAGGCACGGGCGGGTGGGGCAGCGAGGCAGGGCACGAGGGGGCAGAGCAGGCAGCGCCGGGCAGGGCGCCAGCTCGGCAGGGGCAGAGTGCACACGCACCCGGCACACAGCTCGGCAGCAGCAGCGGCAGGCACGTGCAGGCTTCTCCTGCCCGCTCACCAGCTCACACTCCACACAGCCCATCCTGTGCACCCCACCCCACCACCCTGAACCACCACCCACCCACCCACCCACCTCTGCATACGTCACGCCGCCAATAAACATGACCAGCACCTTGCGCCGCCGCCCGCTGGCCGCCGCCGCCGCCCCCTCGGCCGCCGCCCCCCGGCTGCCCTGCCGCCGCTCTGTCGGCAGCCCCTGCTCGTCGCTGCCCTGGACCAGCTCAAACTGCTGCCCCGGCAGCTGCTGCAGCAGCGACTCGATGCCCGCCCAGCCCTGGGCTGCAGGCAGGGCAGGGTGGGGGTGTGTGCGGGACGGTGGGTGGGCAGGGGAGGGGCCAGCAGAGGAGGCAGCGCAGGTATGCAGTGGAAAGCTGGCCGGGAGGGAGGGCAGCCCAGCACCCTGCCTCTCTCTTTGCCTGCAGACGTGCCAAGGATTATCAAAAACGCCAGCAGGCTCCTCCACAAAGGCACACCCAACACAGCTGCGCCCCACACGCATGTGCCGCACCCGACAGCGCCTGCTGCACCAGCCGCACGCTCAGCGGGGCATAGCCGGCAAACGTGTAGTGGATGTCCTGCAGTGAGGGAGCGAGCGAGGGAGGGCGGGCAGCGGTTCAATGATGGGTCAATGAAGGGAGCATGGGTGTGTCGAGTTTAAAAACCTGAGGGATATGAGTGGACAAACCAGTTGGAATGGCATTCTGGGTGAGCCAGTGGGCAAGTGCAGAGGGCAGGGAAGGGCAGCAGGGGCAGCAGGGAGTCCAGGAGGCACCTCGAGCTGTACCGCCAACCCAAACTCCCGCCCCTCCCTCCCTGCCCCCTCATAACCCTAACCCCTTCCCCTAACAGCATCGCCTCCGCTTGCCCTCACCTGCGGCGACGCCTCGTCGATCTGCTCCCCCTCCTGCAGCAGCAGGCGCAGCTGCTGCTTGGCCGCCGGGAAGGCGCTGCGCCGCCCCTCTCGCCGCTGCAGCAGGCCCGCCTTTGCCAGGGAGGCCAGGGTCAGCACGTGCTGGTGGCCGTAGCTGTTGAGCAGGTCGCGCCTGTGGGAAGGGGAGCAGTTGGGGGCCCGGGGGCGGGACAGGTCAGGAAGAAAGGGATGGTCGACAAGAGGCCGGGATCTTGGCAAAACGCGGCAGCACGCAACTGCCATGTGCCCTTGCCCACCCCTCTCCGGGCCTCTGTACACCTCGCCGTGCCACCCATCCATTCCACAGCTGCCCTTCGCCTCCTCCCCACATCCCTATCAACTCCTTGCCCGCCCCAGCGCCCTCCCTCTGCTGCACACACACCTCAGGTTCTCGTAGTACCGCTTGGGTATGCCGCCGTGCACAGCGCAGTACAGCAGCAGCAGGCGCAGCACGGGCAGCAGACCCTCTCCTTGGAAGATGAGGTCCTGAACGCGGGGCGGGTGTACAAGCAAAGGGGTAAGGGTGGGTTGGGGGATCGGGGACAGCCTTGGTGGTGGCGCACAGGTATCAAAATGGGCCAGGGGCAGGCGTGGGAATCACAGCGCCGGGGCAGTGAGACACCCTTCATCCCATGCTGCATCCAGCGGCGCCGGCCCCATACAACAGCGCTGCCTCCACCCGCTGCCTGGCTATCCACGCACACACACACTACCAACTCACACACATGCACGCACACACACACAGAGACACACGCACGCCCACCTCGATGGCCGGCATCCCATCCTTTATCCAGCAGCCTGCCTGGCTATCGACACACACACACACCCCGAGACACACGCGCACCCACCTCTATGGCCGGCATCTCATCTGCCTCGTCCAGCAGCCCCGCCTCCACCTGCTGCCGCGCCACAAAGCCGGGCGCCTGGATGGAGGCCGCCAGCTGCTCCACCAGCCCGCTGTGCAGGGGCAGGCGCACAAACTTGTCGCGCAGCTCTGCGGGAGGCAGGCGGGGAGCAAGAGGGGAATTACTAAAAACACAAAAAGGGGGACCGGAGGCTCGGGGAGTAAGAGGGGAGATGATACAAAAACAAAAGAGGGGGGGAGGATGGAGAGCGGCGGGCGACGGCAAGCTGCTCCGCCAGGTCGCTGTGCAGGGGCAGGGGCGCAAACTTGTCATGCTATTGTGTGGGGCAGGGGCAGGCATGGGTGGGGTGGCAGAAAGGCAGACGAGGAAATGGGCAGGCGGGCAGGCGGCTGCCTGTAGAATGCATGCCCTCTCCAACCCTGCCCTCCTTGCCCACCCCGCCCACCATCTGCCCTCCTCGCCCCAGCCCGCCCACCCCACCCACCGGCCACAAACCCCCGCAGCTGGTTGATGTCTGCGCTGTGCATGCCCTGGTCACGAAACTGCTGGATGGTGCTGCAGGGGCGGATTCAGCCAAGGCAGTAAGAGGGGAGTGAGGGGGGGTGAATGTAGGGGGCCTATGCAATGGCCAGAGGTTTGCGAGTGGGGCTTCACACGGCAGGCGGGGACTGTGCAGTCGTGTGGCCCGGGGCGCAGTGCGATTGACCTGGACGGTTGTGGCGCCACACGGCCCGAGCTGCCAAATTCTGTTGCACGCACGCCGTGATCCCATGCCCCCTCGAGTCGCCCAGCACACCCACCCGCCCACCCACCGCAGCGTTTCGTTGAGCCACTTGCGCGCCCCCACATAGAAGCGGTCGCGCGTTTCCCGGAACACCGCGTCCGCAGAGTTCAGGCCGTACACCTTCTTGGTGCCGCTCGCAGCACCGCCGCCGCCGCCGGTGGCCTCGCTGCCGCTGCCGCTGCTGCTGGTGCTGGTGTCTGGCGCGCGCAGCTGGCCGCATGTGAGGCCAAACACCTCGTCCAGCAGTCCCTCATAAGTCAGCTGCACACACAAATACAAATAGAAATAGAAGGGCAAGGATGGGTGAGGGCAGGAGGGGGGATGAACAGGAGGGCTTGAGGACGGCAGGATGAGGAGCACAGGACAGGCGAGCGGACAGGCAGTCAGGCAGGCAGACAGGCAGGCAGGCAGGCGGGCAGGCAGGCAGGCAGGCAGCCAGGTCAATTGCTGCCCGGCGCCACCCAGCCCCTGCCCTCCCCGCTCTGTGCCTGCTGCCCAGGCGCCGCTTGGCTGGGCTCAGCGCTGCTTGCCTGGGTGCACATGGGTGTGGCCATGTCGACGCTCCGATCCAGCAGGATGAGTGTGTCCACTCCGTCGGGGCCTGCAGTGGCACAGCCGCTGGTTCAAACACATCAATGTAGTATGGAGGGGATGGTCCCACGGGAGGAGGGGGGGCATTCTGTTGGGGCCTGTAGTGGCACAGCTTGTTGCAACTGATTGCGCATGCTTGGGTGGCCCCATATCAAGGACAGGCTGCCAGCCCGCGAGCGAGCCAGCGAGCCAGCCAGCCCCACCTGCCAGCGGCACATCCTTGCCCTGCTCCATCCGCAGCTTGCTCATGATGCGCTGCACTGCAGCAGGGACAAAAGGAACATAAAGCAAGGCAGGTTGTGGTCACGGCAAGCTGCACTGGAGCCGGGAGTAGAGAAACAAGAGGGATGCGCAAGCCTGGCCGCTCCCGCCTCCCTCACCTGCCGCCGCTGCGTCCCCCTTCCCCTTGATGTGCGGTATGGTGCCCCACTGCTGCTGCAGGTGGTGCAGCGCGCGTGCCACGTAGAACAGGCTGCTGCAATCGCGATCGACGGTCAGCTCCTGCAATGCTTGGGGCGGGTGTGAGGCACTTGATGAGCAGCAGGAGTC
This sequence comes from Micractinium sp. NFX-FRZ, assembly GCA_029339195.1. NCBI lineage: Eukaryota > Viridiplantae > Chlorophyta > Trebouxiophyceae > Chlorellales > Chlorellaceae > Micractinium > Micractinium sp. NFX-FRZ. The sequence goes on from JAPTJF010000276.1 coordinate 26,181, forward strand.
GTGGCGGCGGTGGTGGAAAGCAGAGGAGGCTGCTGGCGGTCGCGGTCTGACATCAACTCATGCTCATATGAGCAGGGGCGGTGGGGTGCACCACCCAGTGTTCAGTGCAAGGCCGCCACCCCGTGAGGTGAGTAGCTACCACAGCAGCAGCGCAGGCAGCCTTCGGCGCCTCAGCCCCGCCCCTCTCCCCCGGCCAGCCACGCCGCCACCTGCAGGCAGCCACTCTTCCACTGCAGCCCGCCCCCCGCCTGCCTTGAACGCGTTGGGCAGCTCCAGTGAGAGCAGGTCGTCCTCCAGGGGCACCCAGTCCAGGGGCAGGTCGCTGTAGGGGTTAAGAGTGGAGGGCAGGGGAGGGGGGAAGGCACACAGCATGGAACATAAAGCATTGTGAATCGTGATCCACAACCGGGAGACTGGGAGGAGGCGCTCTACAAGGAAAAAGGCGGGCCAGCGGAACCCAGTCCAGGGGCAGGTCGGGGTTAGGGTGGAGAGGAAGGGAGGGCAGAGGACTGCATGAGGCAGAGCCGCGGAGAGGCCTGGGCGGCAGCGCTGCTCCCCCTCGTCCCGCTGCCCCACCGCATCACCTCCGGGCCCCGCAGGGCCGGCACTCCTGTACTCCTATGGACTACCATGCAACCCAGTGTAGCAGCACACGTGAGGCAGCCGCAGCACGTCAGCTCACCGTATCGCGACGTCTCCCAGGATGCCGCGCTCCTCGAGAATCCGTTCGGCCACCGCCGTGCGGCGCGGCATCAACAACAGGCTGAAGTCGAATGCATGGCCAGAGCGCGCGGCGCCGCTGCAGCAGGTGTGCGGGCGGGGGCGGGGGTGACCAACTTGGTGACTGGGTGGATGGGCAGCGGCAGCGGGCAGTGGGCCCCGCAGCATGCCTGCCCAGCCCGGCACCGCTGGCTGCACGCATCCTCCTTCACCTGCAGCTACTGCCAAGCGGGGCCTTCTGAGCCCCGACTTGAAGACCACACACACCCTGCAGCGCCCCCCGCCCCACCCCAACGTGGCCGACCCGCCCGCCCCAGCCCACAAGCCATTCTCGTCTATCCAACATCTCTGCCGCCACCCGAGTTCATCCATCAAAGCGACCGCAAAGGAGTGAAACACGTGTCCACCGCTCTGCGCACCTCTGGCACATTTGGACGTGGCGCGCCACCGCCTGGCAGGTGTCCAGCCCGCCGTGCGCCAGGTACACCACCTGCCTCACCCCCTTGCCCAGCAGCGCATCCACGACAGACGGCTGTGGCTCCAGCAGGCAGAAGCTGCAGTGGAGTGCACATGGAGGGGCGGGGGGCTGAAAGGCCAGGCAGAGAGGGCACAGGAGGCGGCGCGCGGCATGGCGGGGCAGCACAGTGAACGTGGGCGCTGTGCCCCTGATAGCAGCTGCATCCACACCGCCGCAGCCGTGCCAGGTCAATGTCCTCTGCCCCCCCACACTCACACTTCCACGCCGTGTTCTTTGAGCGTTAGCGCATCTGCCACCAGCCCCAGGGGAGAGGCAAATGACGCCTCCAGCACGAGGGCCTTGCGCCCACGAATCGCGTCCAGCGCATCAAGAAGGGCGCGCCGTGCGGCGTCCCTGGGAAGGGGCAGGAGATGGGGTGCATGATGTCGGCAGGGCGGCGGCAGCGGCGGCAGGCGGCGGCGGCGGCGGCAGAGGCAGTGAGCGAGCACCGCGGCGCCCGCGTTCCTTGCCCTGCGCGTGTCGAGTCCTCGGATCACCTGATGGGTCTCAAGGGCATAGGCCCCTTGTCCAGCGACGGCTGGAACTTTTGTGTCGCGGCCATGTGGCCGAGCGGCACCCAGGGCCAGGCGGAGAGCTGCAATCCGAACCCACAATCTCCAGATCGCTATTGTTACGAGGCAGGGCTGTGGACTCCAAAAAGCTGCGGGGGGTGATCGCGGGCTGCAAGGGACGCCCTGCAGAGCGTGAAGCCCAGCTTTGAGCGTTCGCCTGAATAAGGTGACGAGTAATCGGCTCAAGAGGCGAGGGGAAGGCCAACATGGGTCTCCCGCCATCACGAATTCCGCTGGCCACCCGCTCTCCTCCATGTAGAGAGGCATACTCTGGCGCGTCACAGTGCGCCCATTTAGCGTTTTTCGCTGCCCACAGTTGCTCCAGGTCGTCTTGGAGGGTTGCGCCTCCCCTGCCGGACCGCCAGAGCTGCTGCACACGCTGTGGCAAAGTGGGCACCCTTCAGCTCGCCAGCGGTGGCCTGCAGCGCCGTCAGCAGACACTGCCTGCCTCTAGCAGTTTCCAGGGCCCTTCTCAAGACTGCCGAGAGGCTCCTCGCCTCAGCGGGCCAACCTTTGAACCCCGAAGTCACTCCAAGCCCCGGCTGGCAGCTCTGGGCCATGGCCAGCCCCCAGCGCTCGTCATGGGTGCTCAGAGCCCCTCCACCCAGTGCCCAGGGCCCCACAGAGCTTGATGGCGCCTACATGCTCTGGAGCCCAAGGCAGCAGCCGCCTCCTGGCAGCGCGTTTGCGCCATGGTCCGACAAGGTGAGGGCCTCCGAGGCGTGGGGTTGGGAGGGGTTGGGAGGGGTTGGCGGGCAGCGCAGCCAAGGCGGCAACCCGCCCCGCCTCCCGCCCCGCCGCCCTTGCATGGCCGCCCGTGTGTCACCCTGACTGCGCTGTCCTGCTCACGCGTAGTTCAAGAGATCAGATGATAAACCTAAGACGCTTGCTCAGTCAATTCTCGTCCTGTGCAGGCCAGCCAGGGCGCTGGCGGAGGGTCCACGCTGGCGACGCCTGTTGCAGGCATCCCCACCCCCGCCCTGGAGCCTGCACAGCCGGGCCTTGCGGCAGGTGCAGGTGCAGGCGGGGGTGGTGCAGTGGACTACCAGCAGTGGGCAACCTCCCTGGTGTGCGGCCGCCCGGCGGTGCCCAGCGCCGCCCCAGCCGGCGCACCAGCCGCGGCCATCATGGCACCTGCACTCGCCGCCGCCGCAGCCGCCGCCGTGCCTCGGCTCACTTCTGCTGAGCTGCAGCGGCAGCAGTATCAGCAGTTCCAGCAGCAGCCCCCACAGCAGCAGTACCACCAGTACCAGCAGCAGTGCAACCAGCAGCAGCCCCAGCAGCAGCAGCAGCAGTACCAGCTGTACAAGCAGGAGTCCCACCAGACGCAGCGCCCGCCCGTGCCCAGTGGCAGCGCTGCCAACACCGGCGCTGGCCTGCTGCGCGCCGGCAGCTGCACCAGCATCCAAGCAGGCTCCGTGCAGGCGCCAATGCTGCCTGGCCTGCCGATTGCTGCCACGTCTGGCGCCGGCGGCAGCGCGCTGCCTGGCATCCCGCTGTTTGGTGGGGAGCTAGATGGGCAGCTCTGCCTGCAACCGCCGGCCCCGCTGACAGGCACAGCAGCAGACTCCTTTGCCGCTGCCTATGCTGCCTCAGCTGCTGCGGCAGCTGCCGGCGGCTACTGCCGCTCAGCCAACGGCCACTTGGCACCGATGCCAGCAGCGCTTGCCGCCCCTGCTATGGCGGCGGCTGGGCCAGGCTTCGTGGCTTCCATGGGCAGGAAGCGGTCGCGTGATGACGGCGAGGGCGCTGAGCTGGCGCCGGCTGCCTCGCTGGCAGGCACAGCAGGCACAGCAGGCATCAAGCAAGAGCCAGGAGTGGAGGGGCACGGGCTGCAGCTGCACGAGCAGCAGCTGCAGCTGCCGCAGGGGAGCGGCGCCGTCCCGCCCACCGCCGGCCCAGCCCGGCACCGCATCCTGTCCCCCCTGCTCCCCCCGCCCCCGCCCCTGCTGCTCTCCCCGCCGGTGCTGGACCGCGGGCCTCATGGCGTTGCCAGCCCTCTGGGCGGCCCCTTGGGTGGCTCTCTGAGCGGCATACTGGGCGGCCTGGGCACCCCCCTCATGTGCCCCTACGGCCTCACCAGCCCCCTCACCGGCCTGCGTGGGCTCGCCACCCCGCTGGCGGGCCTGGGCAGCCCCCTTGGCTTTGGGCTGGGCAGCCCCTTTGCCTCGGGCGGGCTGTTTGGCAGCGCCAGGGGGCGGCGCACCGGCTCCTGGCCTGACCTGGTGAGCCGCCCGCCCGCCTGGCCTGCCCCTGCTGCCTGCCTTGCCTCTCCTGGGCTGGCCTGGCGCTGCCTGCACCCCTCGTTGCTCTGCTGCATGCCCCATCTTGTCCCCACCCACCTGTTCCCTCCCCATCTGCCCCCCCTGCCGCTTGTGCCCCTCCGCCTCCCGCCCTCCTTGTGCCGGTGCACCTCCTGCCTGCCACACACCCTGGGCCCGCCGGTGCCCCGCCCCACCTGCCAGGTTGCTTGAGCCCACCCCCTTGCTGCCCAGTCTGACCCCTTGCCTGGCCTGGCCTGGCCCCCGCCCTGCCCTGCCTGCAGGACAGCATGTATGACCAACTGCAGTCAGCAGACCTGAACCCTTACAGAGACCTAGAGGCACCTGGCAGCTCTGCTGCCGCAGCTGCCGCAGCTGCCGGCGCCTCCCCGGCGGCGCACGGCGGTGCCTCAGTCGCCGCTCCTGAGCAGAGCCCCTCCCTGCTGCTGACGTCGCCCCACAAGGCGGCGCTGCCTGCGGCCGTCCCCGCGCTGCAGCACCTGGCAGCGCCTCAGGCAGCACCGCAGGTAGCACAGCAGGCGCAGCTGGCCGCAGCTGCCTCCGCCCGGCAGCAGTCGCTGGATGCGGCAGCTGCACTTCTGCCGCGGGCAAGCAGCTCTGCTGTACCTGCTTTGCCTGCTGTGCCTGCTGCGCCCGCTGCGCCTGCTGCGCCCACTGCGCCCACTGCGCCAGCCACGCAGGCTGTCATACAGCCCGCGCCGCAGCTGACATGCGGGCGGCCCCACCCGCAGCCGCGCGCGGAGGGGCAACATGAGGAAAAGGCCGTCCGGGGAAAGCAGCAGGGGAAGCTGCAGCAGGGAAAGCAGCAGCAGGGGCAGAAGCAGAAGCCCAAGCCCAAGCAGAAGCCGCAGGGGGGCGGCGTGAAGAAGCAGCAGGGGCAGGGGGTGAAGAAGGAGCAGGGCCAGGCGCAGCGGCCGCGCAGCACCCAGCTGATGCAGCAGAAGCAGCGGAAGCAGGCGCAGGCGGCGGCCGCGGCGGCTGCCGCTGCCAGCAGCGCGGCCAGCGGGGCAAGTGGCAGCGGTGGCAGCTCAGCGGGGCCAGCAGGCAACCCAGTGATCCCCAGGAGGCGGTGAGGAGGGGCTGGGGGGGCATAGTAACATAATTGTGATTGGCCATGGTGGCCAATTGACTGACGAGATCTCCAACGCTGTGCAGGCACGGTGGAACCAACTCGTAGGCATTTCACCACCCTTTTGCCCCGTTGCCTTGTCACCTCCCTGCCCTCTGCCGCCGTGACTCCCCCCGGCCTGCATGCAGCCCCCGCAAGCCCTCCCGCGTGCTGTCCCCCGAGCCCGCCCTGCCCCCCGTGCGCCCCGCCTCTCGCCCCGTCTCTCGCCCCGCCTCTCGCCCCGCCCCAGCGCTGCCGCCGGTGGCGGCGGGCGTGCAGGCTGTGGGCGTGGGGCTGCGCAGCACGCTGCAGCTGCACATTTGCGGCACTTCCCTGGAGGCAGCGCAGCCAACCTACGTCACCTTCCAGCTGCCCACCACCAGCTTTGGCGGTGAGGCTGGGGGGCTGGGTCGAGGGGTGGTGGGGCCCAGGGGATGCCCTAAGAGGCGGGGCAGGGGATCAAGTTGTGTGTTTCTTGAACCTTGGTCTTCCGCCAGGCTGCCCCCCCACTCCCATGGCCCTGCCCCCATTAGACAGCACGTCCCTCCCCGATGCTGATCCCCTCCCTCCCGCCCGCCCTCTCGCCCGCCACGCCCGCCACGCCGCCCCACAGGCATCCAGGGCACCTGCCCCGTGCGCTGCCGCTTCCTCTTCCAGAAGACTCTCAGCTCCAGCGACGCCGGCAACATCGGCAGGATCATCCTGCCGAGATGCGCGGGTGAGGGAGGGGGCGGGGTGAAAGGGCGGGGGGACGGGCGGGAGGGACGGGCGGGCAAGGGGCGGGGTGGGAGGCAGGGCAAAGCAATATGGAGGCGCCTGGACGAGCGGGGTGAGGGGATTGGGTGAAGCAGAGAGGGGATGGTGTGGGGAAGTAGTTGGATGGGTGCTGGCTGGGTTGAGGAGCAGGCTGCCCAGATGGTCACACATCACCCATGCCTCCCGCCACGGAAGTGTGTTGCGGCGCATGGCACCAGGCAGCCTGCGTTCTCCCCTCCCCTGCGCCTCAGGCACTGCCGGCCCCCTCCACCCACTTCCTGTGCATCCCCTCTCCCCGCTGCCTGCGCCCCCTGGCCTGCAGCGCAGTACCTGCCGCAGTGCGAGAGCGAGGAGGGGGTGGCGCTGGAGATGCAGGACCCGCGGGGTGAGCACCCACCCTGTTCATTTGAGATTGCAACAACTCTACCACTCATTCCTACATAGAATTCACGTTGCTTTCTCTGCTTGGGGGGGCATGGAGGGGTTGGGGTTTGGAGACGCGGCCAACACAGAAGTGCCGAGTGCCTGAGTGCCTGGTAGAGTGGGCCTGGTCCAAGGTGGGCCTCATCAGCCTGATGCCTGGTTGGTCTGCAAGTTTGGCCCATGACAGTGCCTGCCCTGCGGCTCTGAGTTGGGGAGGCGCTCACAGCCTCACGCCCCTCCCCCACCCCACCCCCCTCGGCAGGCGCGGTGCACTCGTGGCGCCTCAAGGCCTGGCAGAGCGGCATCCGGCTGGTGGAGGGCTGCCGCTCCTTCCAGCAGGCATGGGAGGTGCGTGCGTGCGTGTGTTTCGGTAGAGTGTGTGGAGGGGCAGCAGTCCTGGCCATCTGGGAGAGTCGGTCACACGCGGTCATCAGGGCAAGCGTCCGCACCTACCCCACGCTGCAGTTTCCTACCCGCCTGCTTGCGAGCCAGCTGGCTTGCTAACTGCCCGGCCACCTCGTGATTACACTCACTGGCCGCCACCCTGCCCCGCCCACCCTCCTACCTCCCTCACTGCACTGCGTTGCTTGCCGCCCCGTGTCCTGTCCCCGCTGCCCGCAGCTGTCCCCCAAGGCCGTCCTGGCCTTCTACCAGATGCCCAGCGGGGCCTACGTGAGCTCACGTGCACCTCTCACCCCCCATTGCCTCAGGCTGGCACTTCTGTGGTGCTGTTGGCACGCTGTGCCTGCAGAGTTGGCAGCACACCAAGTGCCTACGCTGGCTCCCTGCCGCTGCTGCCTGCCTGCTGTGCCGGGCCTGCCTTGCGTGATGTATGCCAGCGTGCCTGTGCCACTGTCCTGGGCATGACCTGTCCCCCTGCCGAGCCTGCTCGCCTCCCCGTGGCTCCGCCCCCTCCTGCCTCCCGCTGCAGCTGATCGACCCGCACCCCATGCAAGTGCACTTTGTCGCGGTCTGAGCAGTGGCGCAGCGCAGGCAAGGGCGCAGCAGGCGGGGGCCAGGCACGCACGCGTTCCGCCCAGCCATTGGCAGCATGCCACCCGGCAGCCCCTTGGGAGAGGTACAAGGGACTTCCACCAGCCAAGACCCATGCAGACGCAGCCAGCAAGAACCTTTGCCAAAATTAGCCCTGCATTCAGCGGTACCACCAGCAGCAGCAGTACCACCAGCAGCAGCCAACGAGCATCCAGCAGCAGTACCCACCAGGACAGCCAGCATCCCCAGCAGTAGCTTCCTAAGCCAAAAAAAACAATCCACGTTCTCAGCAGGTCAGCTTCAGGCGGCTGGCCCTGCCCAGCTGTCCACTCCGGACAGGATGGGTGGCAAGCCAGCACCTGCCCCACTTGCCTGACAGTCAACGGCAGCAAGAGGCCACAGCCTCACAGCCGCTCTGTGTACACTAGCTCGGCAGTTTTCCCACAGTTTCTGCGACCTCCACACACCAATTGCGCGATAGTGATCCTCATCGCAACAGCCCTCCTTTGCTTGATCCCCTGTTTTGAACCACCGCAGAAGCCGTCATGTGCCTTCCTTCTCTCGGGTGGTGTGCCCATGCACTCCTCCCTTCCACCACCCGTTGCATGCTTCCCCGTTTGATCCCGCCTGAGCCCCTGACCCACCTCCCCCCACTGCTGCACCCACTCTGGCCTTCTGACCCTGGCCGGTCGGCTGGGAAACAGTGTGCGGCCAAGGTTACACTGTGCAGCAGCACGTGCGCATGCAACAGGGATGGCAGCCGCCAAGAGAGGGCCCCGCTAGAGGGAGAGTGAGCAGACAAGAATATGAGCGGGGAGAGCTGCGCTGTGCCGGAGGCATTCCAAATTTCCTGCCCCTCGCAGCACACGAGCATGGCACGCTGCCAGCTCAGCAGCAATGGCGCAGCTACCAACAGCCGCCTCGCTTTGCTTCAGGAGAGCATCTGCACGCGGTGTTGCCCACGCCAGCAGTCTCTCCTCACGCACGTTGCGCACCGCCTACGCGGGCAGGCTCTCCACAAAGTTGCGCACAATCTGCATGCCGTTGTCGGTGATGATTGACTCGGGGTGGAACTGGACGCCCTGGATGTGGGGGAAGGCCCTGTGGCGCACGCCCATGATGGTACCGTCCTCGCACCTGGCAAAGGGGGGGCAGGGAAGAGGACACGGTGAAATCAACAACGGGGCGTGAGAGACGGCGCCTTGTGGCGCACGCCCATGATGGTGCCGTCCACGCATCTGGCACGCACGGGGGGCAAGGCAGTGGGGGACACGTTAAGGTTAACAAAAGGGCAGGGGTGCGGGAGTAGGGCAGTGCCGCACGCCCTGTGAAAGGTGCCTCCTCGCTCCAACCCAGCCCTGCCCTTCACCCCATCTCTCTTTGCCGCCACCCACCAGGCCGCCAACTCCAGCCCTTTGTGGATCCCTCGGTATTCACTCCTCGCCGCTCTGCTATGCCAGCCCCGCCCCACCCCAGCCCACCCCACCTCAGCCCACCGCACCCCCCTCGTCCTCCACCTCTCTCTACCCTGCTCACCAGGCCGTCACCTCCAGCTCCTCGGGGCAGGAGTCCTTCTCAATCACCAGGCTGTGGTAGCGCGCCGCCTTGAACGGGTTGTCCAGCCCCGCCAGCAGCCCCGTGTCTGAGTGGAACACGGGGGAGGTCTTGCCGTGCATGACGCCGGTGGGGGCGCGCACCACGTTGCCGCCAAACACCTGGAGTGTGTGGGACAAGAGGGAGGAGGGCGGTTGGGGGCACGGGTGGGAGGTTGGGAGGCCATTGGGTGCGGGAGAGAGGGGAGGCAGGAGGCGGCGGGCCGGGGCGGCGTGTAGGCGAGGCCGCTCTTCAACACCACCCCGCACCGGCCCTGGATGCAGACATAACTCCCACTCATTCATTGGTGTCTATTCGCCCTACCACATCCGCATGAAACATGTGGGAAACCCAATGAGACATACGGGGAGTATTCACCAGTGAAAGCAGAGAGCACCCACCTGCCCGATGCACTGGTGCCCCATGCACACCCCAAACACGGGGAACCCGGCAGGCCCCAGCTTCTGGATGATCTCAAGGCTGATGCCCGAGTCCTCGGGGCGCCCTGCAGGGGTGGTAGCCAGGGGGCGGGCACATAGCTAAGACGCAGCGGCGTCGTGGTGACTGCGGGGGCGCCTGCTCTACACACCAACACTTCGCCTCCCCTACAAGCTGAAAACCAGCAGCACCCACAGCACGGGCACACACAGGGATGCGGCAGCAGCACCCACCTGGGCCGGGCGACACCAGGATGCCGCGCGGGTTCATGGCCCGGATCTCCTCCACGCTCTTGGCGTCGTTGGGGAACACAACGTACTCGCACCCCAGGTTGCCCAGGTACTGGACACGAGGGGGGGGGGGGAGGAACAGGCAGAGGAATGCATACCAGGGTGGGTGGGTGTGTATGGGAGACACCGCACGGCTGCTGCCTCCTTGGTGTCCTGATGTGGGCACCACACCCTCAACTCGGGCCGCCTGCTGGCGGTCAGTTACGTGGGGCAGAAGCTCGTGGCTCCCCACCCCCGCCTGGGCCCCATCCGCCTGCCCACCTGGCAGAGATTGTAGGTGAATGAATCGTAGTTGTCAATGACGACCACGGGTCCACGGGGCACCCCGTCCGCTGCCGCCGCCGCCGCCGCCACGGCTCGCTGCCGCCGCTGCGGCTGCACTAGCTGCTGCCGAAGTGGGGGCTGCTGCTGCTGCTGCTGCTGTCGCTGCTGCTGCTGCAGGGATAGCCGCGGAGGCGGCGCTGCGGCATGCAAGCGGGCCACAGCTGCTGCAGCAGGCACAGGGCGCACAGGGGCAAGGCCAGTGAGCGGCAGGCCGATGGCAGTGGCGGCAGGCAGCGGCGGTGCCACCCGCGGCTTAGCCTCGCCCATTCGCGGCGCCGGCTGCAATTCTCTCACATCACACTTCTCTGCATCGGCGCAGCGCACCTGAGGCCCGGCATGAGGCCGCCTGGCGCCGGCAGCTACGGCTGGGGGCAGCTTGCGGGGCCAGGCAGCCGGATGAAGCTGCAGTGACATGCGGCATTATCTCTGGGTGCTGCTGTCTGCAGGCCAGCCAGGTGCAAGTGCCGCTAAGGCTAGGGCCGAGGGTGGGGCACGGTGTTGCGCAGGCGCGCTGCTGCTAGACACACAGATGGGTTGAGGTTCAAACACGCTGTGATCCCAGCAATGCCGATCAGAGCGCAGCGATGTCCTAGCTGGCACGGCGCGCCTGCTGAGCTAACTGCGACTCTTGTTGTTCCCCTGTCGCTGCTGGGCGGCCAATTCAGGGAGCCCACCATCCATAACCCCAGCATCGAGCGGTCAAACGCCTGCCCCGCTGACTGCCGACAGCCGAGGGAGCGCGGGAGGCGGCGCCTCTGGCTGGAAACATGGAGAAGACGTCGGAGGAGGGGATAGAAGCGGCGCCCCTAATGCCAGCCGACAGCGACAGCGGGGCGGTGGCAGCGCAGGCGGCAGTGGCGGCACCGCTGCCTGCAGTGCCGGCGCCCGCAGCAGAGCCGGTCAACGATGAGCCGCCGCCTGCCGAGGATGATGTGGCTGCCCTGCCACCCGACCACCCCCTGCTGCGCCGCGCCCAGGAAGCGCTGCACCGCCAGTTGGCGGAGCAGAAGCTTCGCCTGGTGGAGGAACTGCGGGAGCGGAAGAAGGCTCTCAAGGTCGGTGCTGGGTGCTGGGCATGGCTGGGTGCACCTGTTCCTTGTGCATGACCGTTGCTCAATGCTTGAAGCGTTGCTGAGAAGTTCCACCCCTCATACGCCCGCCCGGGCATAGAATCCCCCTGTCCGCCTCGCACCTCATCCCACATCCGACGACACCCCCAACCACCCTATCCCCCGCCCCTGTCCCCTTTTGCAGGATGCCAAGCAGCGGCGGGAGGACGTTGGTGTGGAGCTCTACGGCTTCCAGCAGCACCTGGCCAAGCTGCAGCTGGCGCTGGAGAAGGCGGGGGACCAGCACGCCGAGGCGAGCCGCGCGCGCGCCGAAGCAGACGGCGTGCTGGGTGCGCTGCGCGCCGCCATGGCGCGAGAGGAGGGGGCCACCAAGGAGGAGGAGGCCAAGGCAGAGGCCCTGCAGAACGAACTGGATGGGCTGGCCACCACGCTGCGTGCCATCCAGCAGTTCAACGAAGCTGCGGCGGCTGAGCTGGCAGCAGCCAAGCGGCAGACGTATGCCACGGAGGGGGCGGTGGCGGCGGCAGAGCGTGCCAAGCGCGAGCAGGACTTCCTCATCGACAGCATGCAGGCACAGCTGCGCCGGCTGGGGCGCACCGTGGCGGTGCAGGCGGCGGCGCTGGAGGCGCAGCGCGCAGAGACAAAGGCGGCGCAGGAGCTGCTGGGGCAGGCGCTGAGCAACATGGAGGCGGTGGCTTTTGAGAAAAAGCAGCTGCTGAGCCAGTGGCGTGCCAGCCTGGTGGCCATGCGCCAGCGAGACACCACCCTTGAGGTAGGGATGGCGGGGGTGGGGTTTGGAGTGGATTGGGGAGGCAGGGGTTGGTGCCTACGTGGGTTGTGCAGTGCATGCTCCGCTGCGCTGTGATGTGATGTGCCCAGGCCACGACACTGGCACAGTGTGCTGCCTGCATGCCAGCTTGCCACTCCTGAGATCTGCCCACCGCCTGCTGTGCCTCACCGCCCCCGGCTACCATTGTCCACCCCTGCAGACGCAGCAGGACACACTGAGGCAGCTGCAGGAGCAGCGTGCGTCCGCCCTCAACGAGCAGGAGGGGTACCGCCGGCAGCTGGGGCTGCAGCGCCAGCGCAATGAGCAGGCGGGCGAGGTGCAGCGCAAGCTGGAGGGGCAGGCGGCGCGGCTCGCAGCGCAGATTGAGATCGTGCGCGAGCGCCAGGCAAACCTCAAGGTGGGATGATCTGAAGCTGAGAGTGCACGGTGGCTTCTGGCTGTGTATTGAGGCTGCCTTGCCGCCCTGGCCAGCATTGCGTGAGTGCGGCTGGCTGATCCCAACATGTGCACAGCAAGGGTTGGCCTCTGCTGCATCATTGTGTGCTGGAAGCCACAGCTGCACTGCTGCCGTCCTCTGCAAGCCACCACCATCTCAAAACCCTCGGCCTGTCTGCCCTCCCTCCCCATGGTGGCCACCTCCTTCGCCCTACTATCACTTTGGCGTGCTTGCCCTGCTTACACCGATGCCGATACCCCGACTGCTGCAGGAGAGCTACACCGGCATGCAGCAGCAGCTGGTGCAGAGGCAGAAGGAGCTGGAGGAGGCAAACGCTGAGGCCACCAAGCTGGCTGCACAGAAGGCAGGGCTGGAGCGGGAGGCGGCACGACTGGGGCAGGAGTCGTCGGCTCTGGACCGGCAGCTGCTGGCAAAGCTTGGGGAGCAGACGTTTGCTGAGAAGGGCAGCGTGGCGGCGCTGCGTGAGATCGAGGCCATCAGGGCCAGCATTGCTGAGAAGGAGGCGGCGGCAGAAGCTGCGCGCGCCACCCTGGAGAAGATCAGCGCTGAGACAGCGGCTGTGGCGGGCAGCAACGCGCGGCTGGAGGCGGTGCTCAAGGGGCTGGAAGGCGTGCTGGCTGATAAGTCGGCAGGGGTGGCGGCACTGGAGGCGGAGGTCAAGGCGGGGCATGCCGACGTGGAGGCCAAGACGCGGGCCCTGGATGCCCTGAACCGGCGCTACCAGCGGCTGCTGGATCTGGCCAAGGATGTGGAGACGGGTGCGCTGGGGCGGGGGGAGGGCTGTTCTGGACGGTATTGGGGTGCTGGGTGGGGTGTGTGACCTCACGATGAGATGGCGTGGGGTGGGAAGGCAAGTGCTGGTGGGCAGTTTAAATCAAGGTAGCTGTTCAGCAGGTCAACTGGCGCAGTGCCGGGGTGCCGTCCACTGTACACACGGACCACTGCGCTTGGAGCAATTCACGCTGCACCCTGCGTGCCTGCCCATCTTCCTGTCTCATTCCGCCATGCTCCTGACCCCACTGTGCTGCCGCCCCTTGCTTTTGCAGGCCCGCTGGAGGCGACCATCGCCAACCTGCAGCGCGAGATTGCTGAGAAGGCGGCAGCCGGGCGGGATCTGCAGCGGCGCTGGATTGGGGTGCAGGGCCAGCTCGTGGCGCTGCAGGCGGAGAACTCTGAGCTGGCAGAGGCGGTGGGCACTATGCGGGCGCAGCAGGCGGTGATGCAGCAGAAGCGGGCACGCCTGAACGGCCAGTGAGTGGAGGTTGATGAGGCGGCTGCGGCTGCCGCTGCTCATCTTTGGTGGTGGTGTGCCGCTGCGGGGGGGCTTGCACTGACGCAGTCAAGGCTGTGCGATGGGTTAATACTTGGGGTGATTCACCGCTTCCTGTGCTTCACCGTGCTCTCTGCTTACACCTGCCCTGCCCTCCCTGCAGGTTGGAGGAGCAGCAGCGCGAGGCGCGCACGCTGACCAAGTCCCTTGCCGGCCTGCACTCCGAGACAAGCCGGCTCAACGGGCTGCTGGCGCAGGCTGCGGGGCTGCGCAGCACGCTGCACGAGGACAACCTGCTGCTGGAGGGCAAGCTGGCGGGGGAGCTCAAGGTGGGTGGGCGGGTGGGGGGGCTGGGCACTGGTGCTCTGGAGGGGCACCCAGTCTGGCAGGGTACAGGGTCTGGGTGTCCAACCGTCGAGACAGTTGTTGCCCAGAGGCTGGATGGCATGGAGGGTGGGAGGCAGGCAGGCCCGGGCCCAGGCGTTAATTGAGCCGGCAGCTGAATGCGCACGGCACTGGCAGGCAGTCCGACCAGCAGACTGTCAGTGCCAGCACAGTGGGAGACGCCATGCTTGTCCCCCCTGATGACCTACTCTGGGAGATCCTGCCATGGCGGCGTGCTCGAGCCCTCCTCTTCCTTGCCTGCCATTGCCGCCCTGCAGGCACTGGAGGCGAGGTGGGGCACGCTCAACAGCTCGATTGAGGAGCTGCGGGCGGAGCGGCAAGAGGTGCGCCTGCAGGCTGCCTGGCCAGCTGTCTTGCTGGCTGCCCTCTTTCCCTGCCTGCTTGCCCAGCTGTCAGCCTGCTGCTTGAAGGCGTGTGCATGGCACAAGGCGTGCCAGCTCAGCTGCCTGCGCTTCATGCCTATCTTGCTCTGCCACAGGCGACCTGCCTTCTCATGCACCCCACACTGCTTGTGCACTCTGTGTGCAGGTGGTGGCGGCCACGGTGGAGGCGGAGCGGGAGGTGATGGTGTGGGAGCGGCGGGTGCAGCTGGAGCGGGAGATGCAGGTGAGGCGCGGGCGGAAGGAGGGTGCTGGGCTGAGAGGGCACCTTGTGTGCCGGCCTGGGAGCCGCCGTAAAGTGCCAGCATGTTCGGTCTGCCTTCCTCTGGGCCCGCACGGCCGCCCTCACCCCAGCAGACAGCGCAGCTGGGAGGCTTCCACGCCTGCCTGTCTGCTGCCTGCCTGCTGCCTCTCCTTCCTGTCTGCCTGCTGCACCTCTTGTCCGCCAGCAACACCCTTCACTCTTATTTCAGCCTTGCAGGAGGCAGAGGGCCTGCCAGCCTTCCCCCACACTCCTCACCCCTCCTCTCCTGCCTACCTCCTCACCTGCTCTGCCCCACCCCACCTCAACATGACACCCCCGCAGGAGGCGGTGGACCCTGCGTATGGCGGCGAGGAGCTGGCTGCTCTGCGCAAGGAGGTGCAGCGCCTGGGGCACGCGGCGGGGGAGCTGGCGCGCAGCCAGGAGGCGCTGGTGGCGGACATGGAGCGGGCGGTGGTGAAGCGGGAGGTGATTGGCACCAAGGTGCGGTGGGAGAGAGCCTAGAGGGTGGGGTGGAGTAAGCGGGTGGGGTGGGATGCATGCAGCGGGCACAAATATAAATGCTCGAGTTGATAAGCTGAGGGGCTGGAGGGGTGAGATGGCGGAATGGGATGGGGCGGCAGTGCAGCGGACCAAGCCTCTGTCCCTTCCAGTTGGTTCTCGTCCTTCCTCCCCTTACCTCGCACTCACATCTGGAGCCTCCCCTCCTCCTGCCTGCCTGACCCTCACCTGGCCCACAGGCCCGCGTTTCACAAAGCGCTCGCATTCAAGAGGCCACTGCTGCCCAGGCCAAGCGGCAGGCAGCAGAGCTGGCCAAGGCGGCGGCACATGCGGAGCGTGAGGGCCGCATCGCCGAGGGGCGGCTGGCGGCACTGGGAATGGAAATTGAAGCGGCGCAGGTGAGTGGGGGAGCACACGAGGCGGTTCGGTGGCAACAAGGGAGAGGGGCGCGTGTTTGTTTTGCCCACACCAGTTTCGCCTGTCTCCGTCTTGCTTGCTTACTAGATCAGGTCCCTGGTGCCGCTGCTACCAGTCCTGGTCACCATCACTTCATTGCAAACAATGTGTTCTACTGCTGCCCTTCCCTGCCTGCAGGCTGCCACCACGGCAGTGGGGGAGCAGCGCCAGGCGCTGCAGCAGCAGGAGGCGGGGGTGCGGGCAGAGATCGAGGCGCTGGCGCGGGAGAAGTACAAGGTGGGTGGGTTAATGATAGAGTGTGCAGGGTGGTTGGGTTGCAAGTTGGGCAGGAAGGCAGATGGGTGGCGGAGAAAAAGCTTGCATGCTTGCCAGATGCGTGCCTCCAGATGCATGCTTGCCAGCCTACACGGCCTCACACCCACCCTGCAGGCGCTGGTGGCCACAGCGGCCAAGCAGCGGGAGGCAAAGCAGTATGAAGAGGCGGAGGCGGGGCGGTACAAGCCGGCGGCCCCTGCAGCGGTGGTGCAGCAGGGCGATGCCGCCTCGCTGGCGGCGGAAGTGGAGCGGGCACGGGGCAGGCAGGAGCGGATCAAGGCAGCGGTGCTGGGGCTGGCGGCGGGGGAGGTGGGCGCTGGTGGGGCCGAGACGGGCGCACAGCCAGGGCCTGTGCTGGCAGCGCCGCAGCTGGAGCGGGTGCTCGCGCACGCGGCGGTGCTCTGCGAGTAGTGCTACTGCCTGCCTTCCTGCCTACATGGGGCCCTACGAACGTCCAGCTGCCTGTTCTCTGTGCGCTGTGCTGCGCATGCGTGCCAATTCATTCATTACAATTGTGTTACGGCAAGAGTGCGGAGCAGGTGGTGGGAGCGGTGGGTGGTGGGCCAGCAAGTGCAGAGGGAGGAGGCAGGGGGTGGCGGGGAGGGCTACAGCCCGCCGGTGCCGCCAGATGGGAAAATTGGCGCAGCAGGCTGAGCGAAGGGCGCCCAGGGCTGACTGGTGTGCCGTTGCTAGCTGGCGTTCTCAGCCTCGCATGCGTCAATCCACTCACTGCAGACAGAGTTGGGGTTGGTTGGCAAGACGGGGTGGCACAGCGCGTGGAGCAGCAGGGCACAGGCAGCACAGCAGCGGCAGTTGCAAGGGTGCCTGCCATTCTGCCTGCCTTGTGTGAAAAGGCTGCTGCTGGGGACAATCACACCATCTCATTCCCCATATCGTTCCCTGTCCCGCACCGGAGGCCCACTTGAGACACAGCAGCAACCACCATGCGCACCTGTAGACATCGATTGGCTCCGACAGCTGGTGGATCTTGGTGCTCCACGCCTGCTTGCACTGCGAGCACTTGACAGCGCCCACGTTGCGCTCCCGGTCCATCTCACATCCCACGCTCTTGTCGGCGTTGCAAAAGGGGCAGGCAAAGGTGGTCTCGAGCTTCGGCCGTGCCTTCTTGGGCGGCGCCTTGGCGCTGCTTTTCCGCTTGCCCATGCCGCTGGCCTGCTGTCCCGTGGGAGCGTGGGTTGGGAGAGGGATTCAGGGGAAGAAGGCAGGTGTTGTGTGTACAGGGCCAAGTCCGGGAGCAGACGGGACATGCGGCGCGGGAAGGCGGAGGGCGGAGGGGCGCAGTGGGCGCTGCTGGATGCTGCGCGGCTCGGCGCTACTGGGAACCTCCTTTATGCTCACACCTCGCCGTGAAACCCTCAAGGCAGAGCAGCACAGCGGCTAGTGCGCAGATTTACCTGCTTGAAGCGCCCGCCGGTGACGCTGCTAGGCTGCTGGTGTCACTTCACGTTTCGGCGACGATTCTGAAGCTCGTCTGATGAGCTGTTCCCGCTGCGCCACCCCTGTCCAAAGTTTCGAGCGCCCTTTCGAGTGGCTGGTGACCAAGCGCTGCTGGGGGACACTGCAAAGTTGCACGATGTATGTGGCAACGCTGAGCCGGAGCAACTCGTGAATTTGGACGCCATGTTGGCGCATATCACGGCGCAGCAGGCCGGAAATAGAGTCTATCTTGTACTGTTCTGCTGTTTGTGTTCGAAACTTCGCCAGTCTAATCGCGATCCCAACATCTGCTCCCTGCCCACCGTCATCCGTAAAATCGGTTTAGTCAGCGGGCAGGCCTGCAAATAGGGTTGCGGGTGCACGAGGCACCCTTAGATAGCAAGATGAAGGTCCTGCGTGTCGCCCGACACCTGCAGCGCAGCCTGCTGCAAGCGTCGGGTGCTGAGGGTGGGTGCCGAGGGTAGTGAGGCCCTGCCGCTGCGCCTGGGCGGCCTTGGATTGAGTTGTCATGATCATCGGAACGGGATGTGCCGGAAATGCGCGTCGGCCGACCCGGGTTGTGCTCCCTTGGGGTTACCGCTGCCGCCGCCGCCGCCACCACTGCCGCCAGTGCGCACGCCGGCTCACTCTCGAGCGGCCTGTGATCATCCCCCTTGGCAAAATGCTCCGCACTGCAGGCTGCCCTGGAGTGGTGGGCCTCAGCAGCTGCAGCCTTGCAGGGGCAGCTTCAGAGGGCCGTAGCAGCGGGAGCGGGAGGGCGCACCCGCCACGGCGAGCAGCATGCTCCGGGCGGCAAGGCGGCGAGCCGCCGCTCCCTCCGGTGCCGTGGCCCACGGGGCGGCGAGCGCTGCACTGCACCGCAGAGCGGCAGCAGGCGGCGGCAATGCCCCAAGGTGCGAGAACGTTGCATGGGAGGGCGACCAGTGGCACATGTGCTGGGGCAGCTGCTGGTACAGCAGCAGGATCAGCAGGCAGCAAGGCAGCAGGCAGGGGCTTCCTACATAAGGAACAGTGGCTTGCAGGGGCGGGCAGCCGGAGCAGCAGCGTGCTAGAACAATGTGCATGTTGCCTCTCTGACCATGCTGGTGCGAAGGCAGCCACTGACCGTGCTGCTGTGCACTGTTCTTGCCCCCCCATCGCCTGCAGCCTCGCAGCAGCAGCAGGAGGAGGAGGGCAGCGAGGATGCGGTGGCAGTGACCAACCGAGAAGCGGCGGGCGCGGCAGCTGCCGCCACTCTGTCGGGCACGGCGGTCAAGCTCAGCGGGGGGGACCCCTTTCTGTTGAGTGTGGAGGCGGAGGAGGGGCCCATTGCGGCCTACAAGGATGGGCGGCTCAAGGGCATGTACCGCAAGGTGGGCTGCTGGGCGGGGGCGGGGTGCTGTGTGACAGCGTGTTTGCGTGTTGGATGTGGAGAGAGGCGGGGAGCAGGCACAGCGTGGTGCTGACAAGGTGAGGGCTGGGCAGCTGAAGGGGATGCAACGGGAGGTGCGCTGCTGTGTGGGGCATGGGGGCAGGATGCGTTGTTGGGTAGGATGGTTGGGTGGGCTCTGCAGCACAGGCAGGGTGGCGCAGGTGAGGCCTCGGCTGCCCTATGGGACCCGCTATCACAAGTTGCTCTTGCCCCAACTATCCCTTCTTTGTGCTCACCTTGACCTCTCTCCTGCCCTCTCTCCCGCCGGCCCTGTGCACTGGTGCCCCCCTCCTCTGCCTGTGCAGGACGAGCGGCAGGAGCTGACCATCTCCCGCATTCAGCGGCTGTATGAAGACCTGCGGGCGCGGCTGGGAGGCGAGCAGTCACTGCGCAAGGGGCGGGGCCTGACCCTCGTGGACGCCTCCTCCCCCAGCGGCGGCAGCGGCAGCAGCAGCAGAGGCGGCGGCTGGTTCTCCGGCCTGTTTGGCGGCGGCGGGCGGGAGGAGAGCACGGCGGCGGCGGCGGCGCCGGCGGTACGGGGGCTGTACATGTATGGCGGCGTGGGGGTGGGCAAGACGATGCTCATGGATCTGCTGGCGCAGCACGCGCCCCAGTACTTCCAGGTAAGTGCACAATGCAACACGGGCGGGGGTGTTGCATTCTGCATTTTGGATGAGGTCAGGCACGTGTTTTTGTCTGCCGTGGGAGTGAGGCGGAGGGACACGGCGGCAGGTTGCGGTGTCTACCTTCCCTGGAAATGCTCGCCCAGCGCTGCCGCCTTGGCATCTTCCCGCTCTGGCCCTCCCTGGTACAGGTTGTAACTCCTGTGCAGTAGCGTGCACTCCCAACACATGCCGTTCTCCCTTGATTTCCACCTTCCCCCTGCAGCTGGAGCGCACCCACTTCCACGACTTCATGATTGAAGTGCACCAGCGGCTGAGGTGCGAGGGAAGGGGGGGTACTGCTGGTACTGCCTGCGTCGCCGGTGCACCGCAACCGAGAGCTGAGCCTTGCCTGCCCGTCCACCTGCCCCGTTGCCTGGCCAGCGCATCACCCTCTGCCCACCGCTTGCTCCCTGATTGGCCCACCCTGTTGCCCCTCCCTCCATCAGGCACTTTGCCTCCAAGCCCGACCCGCTCACTCACGTGGCCGATGAAATCGTGGACCAGGTGGGGCAGGAGGGCTGCTGTGCCTGCTGCGGCCCTGCTGTGCGTGCTGCACCCGCTGCGACCCTGCTGTTGCGTGTCAGGCTGTCCCTCCTCCCGTCTCGCTCCCCTCCCTCTGCACCTGTTCCCCACCTCCTCTGCCTCCCACTCACCTGTGCACCACTGTCTCACAACCTACTTTGCCTGTATGGTCTCAAGCACCAGAACCCCCTTCGGTCTCTCGCCCTGCCAACCTGCACACCAACGCGCCGTGCCTGCACACATGCTTCCTGATCTCTCACTGACCTCGCCCTGCCCTGCAACGTCGTCGTCACTTCCTCATCTCCCCCCAACCACAGACCAAGGTGCTGTGCGTGGATGAGTTCTTTGTGACCGATGTGGCGGACGCCATGATACTGCACCGCCTGTTTGGCAGGTGAGGGCGGGTGTGGAGTTCTTTCCTCCCTCGGGCAACCTCTGGGTGCCAGGGGGTGGGTCACGTGAACGGTCCTGCACTGCCTGTTTGCCAGGTCTGCAAGCGGGTGTGGGGCGGGGCGAGTGGGTGGGTGCAGGCAGGCAGGCGATATACGGCTGGCCAAGGAGTCGTCCCGGGGAGATTGACGGTTGGTGGCGCCTCCCGGCTCAACGGCAACCCCCTGCCCCCCCCCCTATGTCCTTCCCGCCACTCCTGCCGCAGGCTGTGGGACCGCGGCCTGGTGCTTGTGTCCACCAGCAACCGCCACCCGGACGCACTCTACGAGGGCGGCCTGCAGCGCAACCTGTTCATGCCCTTCATCCAACGCCTCAAGGCAAGCAGCACGCGCGGCCTGGCGCATTGTTGACGGGCAGTGCAGGGTCTCAGTCAGCGGCACCGCACAACGGGCGTGCCAGATATGGGAGGGGTAGCCAGTGCAGACTCAACTCAGTGCCTGCAAGCCATGTGCACTGCATTGACCCCACGACCGCGCCTGCTGTGCCTGCTGTGCCTGCTGTGCAGGATCAGTGCGTGGTGCACGACATGGACTCCAAGACCGACTACCGCAAGCTGGCGCAGCACCACCGGGGGCTCTACTTTGTGACTCCCTCACGAGAGGAGGTGCGGTGCCATCGGGGGGAATAGGGTTTGGGGTGGTGCTGCTGCAATGCGTGAGCTACTGGCCATTGGGCGGGGCAGGCTGCATCCCTGGAGGGTCCACGGCATGCCGCTCTCACATGAGGAGGTGGGGGGCCATTTGACAGGGTGGTGCGATGCATGCCCCAACTGCCCGCCATCTCCTCCGTCCTGCCCTGCTTGCCCCGCCTCGAGCCCTTCCTGCCTCGCCCTGCCCCTCTCCCCCCACCCACCCCGCCCGCCTCGTGCCACGACCTCAACCAGACCCCTCTCCCTCCCAACCGATAGGAAGGGTTTGCACCCCAAACCCTAAACCCTGAAACCCCCTACCAGCGCAGGACCTGTATGAACGCTTTCTGGAGCTGACCAACGGCAAGCCGGTGCAGCGGCAGTACGTGGATGTGGCCATGGGGCGGCAGCTGGAGCTGCCACGCACAGGTGGGTGGGTGGGGGGGGGGGGCGGAGCAGGTGGGGTTGCCGCCCACGGGTGGGGCGGGCGGGCGGGCAGGGCTGAGCAGGTTGGGTGCACTGGGGAGGCATGGCTGCTTGCTTGCTTACTGCTGGAGGCACAGAAGGGCAGGGTGCAGGTGAGCCGGCAGGGTGCAGGGCAAGAGAGGGGGTGGGTAAGGCTGGGCACAGAGGAGGCAACCCCTGCGCCATGACAGCAGTGCTGGCAGCGAGCAACAGCAACTGCGTGGATACACACACAATGTGGCGCTGCAGGAGGTCCTGCGCCGCCGACCTCCCTCGCCCTTTCTGGTGCCCCCTCCACTCCCCCCACCCCCGCAGGCGGCTGCGTGGCCCTCTTCACTTTTGACGAGCTTTGTAACCGTCCCTTGGGAGCAGGTGCGTGGTGCTGTGTTGTGTGTGGTGTATGAACTGGGTGATGGTGGGTGGATGGGTTGCTGGGCGGATGTGCGGCTGCACATAAGTCGGTGGGGTTTGGGCACAGGCAGGCCGCCTGCCCGCCGGCATGCGCCCCACCCCCCAGCACCTGGTGTCCTGTGCCTACGCCTCCCTCCCCGCCCTCCCATGTGCCCGCCCCATACCAGCTCTGCAATGCTGACTGCACGACCATCCCCCTCCCCACCCCTCCTTCCCACCCCGCCCCCACCTGGCCCCCAGCCGACTACATCGCCCTCGCCAACGCCAAGCACACGCTGGCGCTGAGCGGCGTGCCCGTGTTCACGGCCGCCAACCGGCAGGCGGGCTACCGCTTCGTCACGCTGGTGGACGTGCTGTACGAGCACAGGTGGGGAGGGGAGGGGAGGAGGCACCCGCCGTTTCTTCTTTACATACAGTATGCATGCAGTACACCTGCTGGTGCGGCATGTACTCCGCCTGCGCTGCCCACCGCATGCACCCCTTGCTTCCATGCCACCTGCACCTGTAACCGCCCGCCCCACATCCGCGCTCGGCCCCCTCGCACCCCGCACTGCACCGCACTTCCTCTTCCCAGGCGCAGCAGGGTGCGCTGCCTCTCTCTCGTCATTGAGCTCATGACAGACAGCCGCCCCATCCCTGCATGCCCACCCACGCTGCCCCTGTTATCCCTCTTGACCGCTCGACCCTGCAGGGTGCGCTTCCTGTGCTCCGTCGTGGCCAGATGACTTTTGAGCAGATTGAACCTGATGCCGACGCGATGCATCCTCTACTGTGCGCCCTTCCTCCCCGCAGGGTGCGGTTCCTGTGCGCCGCCGAGGCGATGCCTTTTGAGCTGTTTGAGAACATCCAGACCAACGCAGAGGCCAAGGCGGCGGCAGCGGCGGCGGGCCATGCAGGCGGGCGCTCCACCTATGCCGGCGGCCACGGCGGGGGCAAGGCGGCGGCCAACCTAGTGGTGGACGACAACCTTGGGTTTGCCAAGGACCGCACCATCAGCCGGCTGACGGAGATGCAGAGCGAGGAGTGAGTTCTGGGGCTGGGGGCTGGGCGGGCAAGGGGAGGGCCGGAGGGGCATGTCCACTGGGTGGGGGCATGCCAGGGGAGAGGAGGTGGCGGGCAGGCATGGTGGCTGCCGCCGGCCAGGGGGGTGGGAGGCAGGCGGAGGGGGTGGCAACGCAGGAGTGGTCGGGGGAAGCGTGCGGGCCTGGTTGGCACGGATCTGTCTGTCGCTCAGGCACAGGGCACGCTCCTGTTTTACCCTGCCGGGGGACGGCGTTCCTGTTGTCCGCACTGGGCGCCCACCCCCGCCTCCCCCGCACCCTGCGTGGAATATTTGTGACTGGCACTGTGCACTCACCCCCGCCTGCCCCGCACCCTGCGGCCCCCACTCCTGCCCAGGTACCTGCGAGCGCACGCCAAGGCGCACGCCCCGGAGCTCTTGCTTGCAATGCAAGAGGGCAAGCAGGCGAGCGGCAGCGGCAGCGGCAGCAGCGGCGGCGGGGGACAGCGGCGGTAACACACGGCCCGCAGGGCGCGCTGCCCGCGGGGGAAGCATGCAGCCGTTGGGATGCCCCAGTGCGCTTGCAGGCATAACCTGCCCATCGTGTGGCTGTCCGCGGCCACTGGGACCCGTGCCACTGCATCATTGTGCACACACACATGTATGTGTTGTTGCCATCTGCTGCAGTTTACAGCGAGGTACAGGAGGGCATCGTGGCACATGCGGCCGCACTGGGTATTGGGCAGGCACTAAGGAGTCAAGAGGGGGGGCAGGCTAGAGTGCCTGACGTGCATGATATCTGTGGGCTACTGGGAAAGGAGAGTGCTGCGAAGGAGAGTGCAGAATGAAATGCATGCTGGGGCGGATGTACCGCTGAGCTCAGCAGTGGGGAGGTGTCGCCGCCATGCAGAGCAATGCAATGGGCAAAGCCGGGAGGATGTGTGGTGTGCACGCAACGGGGTGGCGGAAAAGCAGCAAAGTTGGTACAGATGCGGACAGGTGTAAAGAAGTAGGCAGGGGAGGGGAGAAGGTTGGGGGAGAGCTTGGAGCCATCCACAGGAGGGGCAGTGGGCGTTTAAGCTTGAGGAAACAGAGCACACGAGTGCTACCCAGGCTGGCTGAGAGGGGGAGCTGGCAGGCTGAGGGCGATGCCAACAGCCTAGCAGGGGAGGAGAGCAGGCAGGGGCAAGTGCTAGTAAGAGGTACGCTGAAGGCAGCGGAAAAGCCCATAACAGCCCAGGCCTGTGGAATGAAGGGCTCAGTTTGATGTGTCTACTTCATGTAACGTAATGTTCTCGTAGCTATGGGGTGCGGCGCCGGAGGTAGAGACAAGTGGAGGGTAGCAAGTACGGAGGGGCTATGGCTGTTGGTAGGCTTGGTTGTTGTTAAGGAGGGGCTTCTAGTCATGGGCGGGGGCCTGGCTGGCAAGGGGGCTGGGGTGGTGTGGCGAGGCTTGGCAAGTGGGTTGGCAAGGGGGCTGGGGTGGTATGGCGAGGCTTGCTCAAGGAGAGGGGGATCTGGCTGGCTGGCTGGCTGGTAGGGAAGCAGGGCCGACTGACTACTGGCTGATGTAAGGGGCTGCCTAGCTGCTGGCTTATGCAGGGGGACGGGTAAGGGCAAGTTTGTGTCTAGGCAGGGCGGGGCCAGGGGTGCCTGGCCCTCAGGCGGGGGAGGGGAACAGGGCCAGGAACGCGCGCGCATCGTCCAGCCGCTTGATATCTTCTGCCGGCATGTCGGCCTGCACATGCCGCACGCCGGCGGCAAACAGCGCCGAGTTGTGATGCTGCTTGCCGGGGATGCCGCTGCAGGGCAGGCGGGGAAGGGCAGAGCGGGGGGGCGGGCCGGGTGGGCAGGCATGGAGGTCTAGATGGTAGATCTACCATGGGTGATGCACGGTGGGGCAACTGCCAAGGGGGGCCGTCCATCCGATCTGCTGCTGGGCGAGGCATATCTGCACACACCGGGGTGCGGCTGCTCTTATTCCATGCGCACCTGTTGGGCGCCGCTGCCGCTGCGTGCGCTGCCGCAGATGCGCGCCCCGGCGTGCCGACTGCCTCCTGCGCGCCCCCTGGGCAGGCCGCCAGCAGCTGCGGCACCAGTGCCGCCAGCTGCGCCGCCAGCTGCGCCTGCGCCTGCGCCGGCTGCGGCGGCAGCGGCGGCAGCGCCACAGCGCAGGCCAGCAGGTGGTCCAGATCTAGCCGGGAGGCGGGCGGGGGCGTGAGTTCCAGGCTGGCTGCCGCGGTTGCTGGCGCTGCAGCCTTGACAGGCTGTGGCAGGCTCCAGCTGCGGCTGAGGCCCATGTCCAAGCTGCCCAGGCGGGAGAGGTCGAGGGAGAGGCTGTTGAGGAGGGAGAGCGTGGGGAGCGCCCCCGCCGACTGCTCGCTGCCTGCCGGGCTGTCTGGCACGGGCGGCGGCATGCTGTGCCCCGGGCGCACGCGTTGCGCTGGCCGCTCTGATTGATGGGCACCAAACGCGCTGCCGCGGACGCGCTTCCGGCTCGGCTGCTCGGCTTGCTGCAAGGCGGAGGGTGGGGCCGCCGTGCCGCCAGCACCAGGCGCCCACCCTTGTACGGCGGCGGGAACAGGCAGGGTCACCCCCGCCAGGGCTGGCCAGCCGCCCAAATGCTGGAGGCCCCACATGGGGGCAGAATATGGACGAATCTGGACGAGGGGAAAGAAGAGGAAGATGAGGGGCTGGACTCTCTTTACTCTCTGCTCTGTTTTAGGCCTGGGCGGCCGGTAGGGCGGCCGGTACAAATAGACCAGTCAAGCCCCAAAGAGGCCCGGGGAGCGTCCTCCCGCCCGGCCCGCTGGTACGGCTGCTGCAGAAGCATGCATGGTCCCTCTGCAGCATGCAAGCGGAGCCGGCGCACCTGAAGCTCTGGAACTGAACCGCGGCCGGGAGCCGTCTTGGCCCGGTCGGTGGGAGGGTCTGCGGGCCTCCGCTCGCGGCAACACGCTGGTTGGATGCAGACAGGCCTAAATGGATGGCGGCCACCTCTGCTGTGGGGCCCTGCCCCTCGAACTCAAACCGCGTGCTCGTGAAGAGCCCTGGCGGACTGCCCAGGCCCTGTTGCTGGCGTTCGGGATGCAAGGAGGCGCTGAGAGCCAGTTGCGAGACGGGGGATTACCTGATGACTGGTGACCCTCGACCGGGCACCGCTGCCCTCTCCGGTCTTGCGTGTGCACGAACGTGTTCGTTCGGCTTCCTGGCGGAATTTCGGTATGTGTGATGGTGCATTGCAGGCCGGAGGGCTAGCGGTTTGAGGTTAGACGCACCTCGCTGAGGGAGGCGCAGGGACTGCAAGGCTGCGCTCCTCGCAGGTTTGTGCGGCAGGTGGGGAGCGGCCACCGCCCGCCGCCAGCCGCCACTACTGCCCCCACCCCCTGGAGTCCCAGCGTCCCTGCAAAGCTCCCAACATCCCAAGGTCAACACTGCGTGCCTTGAATGTGACATTTGCAGGGCACAGGGTTCGGATGCGCAGGTAGCAGCGCGGTGTAACGTGCTCAAACGTTGCCCCCGGCCACTTCGCGCGCCGAGCTGCCGCGGTGCACAGGTGACTTGTGAGCTGCCCCGAAAGATTCTGAGCCGGTACACGGCCTCATGTTATCGCAGATTGCAACGGCATGGAGGGCGTCGTGGCGTTCGCAGGCCCACACAAGCACAACCTGCAGGGTGCAGCAGCGGCTGAATTGCCCGCTTACCCGCCGTGCTCGCTAGGGGAGGCATCAACGTGCTTGATGGCTGCCCCCTATGCCTTCCATGCAGCCATGAAAAATCCCCTTGTTTAACCTTTGAATGACGTTCTCACACGCTTGGACATTGTCCCTGCCTTCGTGGGCGAGCAGGCAGCGGGGCTGCAGCGGAGTTGGCGGCGCCCCGCCGCCTGCCGCTGTCAAGGACCGCAGTAGGCTGTGGGCGCTCGCAAGGGTTTCGACCGCATTCTCAGCAACCTTCTTGTATGGCCAGCTTGAACCAACGGCTTGCTGGGGCTGGAGGTGTGGAGAGTTCAAGAGTTGCAACTAGTTGCGTGTCTGCCCTGCTGCGCACCATGCAGTGCAGCTGTTCAACTGTGGCCTGCAGCGGCTCAGTGCGGAACCCTGCTCCAACTTTGCTGCCCTGCACCAGCACTCTCCGAGCGCTGGTCTCCGCCAGCTTGCCGCCTCCCTTTCACGCACTTGCGCGCCCAGCTCCCACCTCAGACAGGCCCGCAGCCCGGCTTGACCTATACAGCATCGTCATGGGGCCGGCACCCAAGGCCGGTGCGCCTGTGCGCAAGGTTTTCACCCGCGAGGAGGTGGCGGAGATGGCTGCGGCGGGCAAGCACGTCTACATGTTCCAGGGAGGCGTGTATGATGTCGACGTCTCCAAAAGCTCGGGCGGCCTTATGCATCCTGGGGGCTACGAGGTGCGCCTGCCGCCGCCGGTGGCGCCGCGATAATCGCGACGGCTTTGTGCTCCTTCACCAATGCTGCAACTGCTGCCTATCGCTGTTGTGGTCTCGTGTGGCTGGCAAGGTGCATCAGCGCAGTGCGGAAATGTATAGAGGTTATCTGAACTACTCTGTGGTCTCGGCAAGGCTGGTTGCGCCACTCCTCAGCCAACCGAACGTGCGGCAGCGGTTCTGCTCGCCGACCCGCTTCACCCCCGTGCCCCCGCCCATTAACCGTCTCGAGGAGCACCAATCTGTCTGCCAATCAAGTGATGCACGCGGCAGTAGCACACCTGGCACCAAGAAAGTCTGCAACACACAACCACACTGCCTGCCCTGTCCTGATCGCGACAAGCCGTCTCGCCCGCCCCGGGGAAGTTTGGTACCGCGCCCTCTCCACGCTCCCTCCCCCCCCACTCACACACCCCATGCAGCCGCCCAACCTCTGCAGCGGTTGCCGCCCCCCTCATCTGCCTCACACCGCCGCTCCCTGCCCGCCCGCCTCCCCCCCCCCGGTTGCCGCGCGATCAGGTGCTGGATGAGCACCGCGGGCAGGACATCTCCGAGGTCTTCCTGGGTGGCGGCGCCGTGGGGCACGCCCACTCCAAGGGGGCCCGCGCCCTGCTGGACAACTACTGCGTGGGGCGGCTGCAGGGGTGCGAGGAGGAGCCCAGCGCTGACCTGGCGGGCCTGGTGGACGAGAGCAAGCCGCTGCTGCCGCAGGTGGGGCACGTCACAGCTGCTTGTGTGTGTGTGTGTGTGACGTCACAGCTGCTTGTGTGTGTGTGTGTGTGTGTGGTTGCCCTCTGCGGGGGGCAGGAGCGGCGTGCGGGTGGCTAGGCTGCCGGCGCCGCCGGGAGGGGCCAGGCAGGCAGGCAGGCAGGTGTGTTTGCCCTCTGCGGGGGGTAGGAGCGGCAGGGGGTGGCTGGGCCGCTGGCGCCGGTGGGAGGGGCCAGGCAGGCAGGCGGGGCAGCGGGTGGGTGATGAGGTTGGATCGTGCATCAGTGGCAGTGCCAACTCGTGCGCTCTCATGCACCCGGCAGCGGCTTCCGTCTTCTTCTCATGTGCCGCCCCGGAGTGGTGCGGGACCCCCAGGCCCACCTGCCCTGCTCCCCCGGCTGTGCCTCGCCGTTGTCACTCGCACCTGTGTACCGCACCCGTCGCCCACCTGTACCGCAGGTGGTGAAGCTGGACCCCAAGGTGTACCTCGATTGGGTGGCCGCCCCCTCCACGGGCCACCCCGTCATGTTTGCCAACCCGCTGATTGAGGGCATGACCAGCACGCAGTGGTGAGGGGGGCGGCCGGGTGGGCAGGCTGTTGGGTTTCGCGGTTGGCTTGATACAGCGCAGGCTGGTGACGGCCAGCCCGATCCCAGCTGTGCTCACCAGCCACCCTCGTCCCCTCACCCTCTTTGCCTGCCCCTCCCTCACTGTTGCCCTCTCCCCCCCTCCCCCCTTCCTCCCCACCCAAAGGTACGTCGTCCCGCTCCTCTGGCTGCCCGTGGCGGCGGCACTCATGTGGCGCGGCGTGGCGGCCGGCGGCCTGTCCCCCTTGCTGCTGCCCGCCACCCTGGTGCTGGGCGTGCTGATCTGGCAGCTGCTGGAGTACTCCATCCACAGGCGCGTGCTGGGTGCTGCACTGGGCATGCTGGGCGGTATGCTGGGTGTGCTTTGGTCTACGAGTGTGCTGACCTGGCTGGCAGCTGCCGGAATACTCCATCCACAGGCGCGCGCTGGGCATGCTGCGCTGGGCACACGGTCCAACCGACTGCTGCGCTCATGGCGCTGACAGAATTCAGGGGTTGTTTCCGTTGCAATGGGATGTGGGTGCGGGGCCCACAAGGCGCATGCTTGTTCATGAATTGTGCAGTGCATGGCAGCCACAGAAGTGGTCGCGGCAGCGCGCCAGCCTACCAGCACCTGGCCACGCCCAGCCCGGTCCCCTTTTGTCCCATGCGCCTCACCTGTCCCCTGTCTGTTGCCCTCGAATTTGCAGGTTCCTGTTCCACTTTGACCCCAAGACCCCCAAGGGCATCGAGTGGCATTTCATGGTGCACGGGTGAGGCGGGGGGGTGCGGGGGCACTTGCCCCGGCGGTTGCTATGCCCAGGCTGCGACCTGATTGTACGGTGGGGAACATAAGTAAAGGTAGCACTCTTCACCAAGCACACAGTGCGCTTGCCTCCCTCTGCCCCGACTCCCTTGGTGCAAACCTGTCCTTTGGTGCAGTCGTCGTCTTCAGTACCCCATGCATCAGCATGCACCCCGATGCAGCCACCACCACGTGTGCCCCACTTACGTTTGACCGCCCCATCCCCTCTGAATCCCGCTCTCCCTCTTGGATCCCTCAACACCATGCCACCCCCCTTCTTTTTCCCAACACCTCGGTTTCCTGGCTCCCCCCTGCAGGCACCACCACAAGTACCCCATGGACTTTGACCGCCTCGTCTTCCCGCCCGCCGTGGCCGCCCTCATCATCTCTCTCTTCTACGTCCTGCTCCACCAGCTGATGCCAATGGTGAGTTTGTGCTGTGCACACTGAGCAAGGGCAGTCGTAAGGGCACAGGTACAGGCGCGCGGTCACAGCGTATGAGGCGGCACACGGGCCACTGCCCCAGCGCCTCCTTGTGTTTGAACCATCATCTACACACGTCAAGGGCAGGTGCACAGGCGCCTGTGTGCATCCGGTGCGTTAGGTCCCAACCCACCGCCGCCTGCTGACCTGGCTTGCACGCCTCTCCTCCCGTCTCCCTCCCTCCCTCCCGCCCTCCCCCCGCTTGCCGCAGTCCTGGGCCTCCTCCCTTCTGGGCGGCGGCGTGGTGGGCTACGTCATGTACGACACAACGCACTGGGCGCTGCACTCGGGCAGGTGCGGGCCGCCGGGTGCCTACATGGTGCCATATGCCTGCTGCCAATACCGCCCCCCGGCCGGCGGTGCTGCGTGGGCGCGCTGGGCAGGCGGCTGGGTGGCAGGGACGGCGGGGCATGCGTGCGCCCCATAGCCAGCACATCTCCCTCCTTTGCAGGCAGTCTAGTGGCTGTCACACATTGCCCCTGCGGGCCCCCACCCACACCCACCAGCACCGCTCCCAGCCCCGTCGTTTAACCCCCGTCCTTTTCCACCTCCCCACACGCTGCAGGGCGGAGTGGCTGTGTGGTCACATCCTGAAGACGAGCCACATGGACCACCACTATGTGGATGAGACTGTGGGCTACGGCATCTCCTCCACCCTGTATGACCACCTGTTCAGCTCCATGAGCAAGGTGGGGGCAACGAACACACGGCAGCCGAGGGAGCAGCTGAGGGGCTTGTGTGTCCCACGGATGAGAAAAGGGGGGGAGTGGCTGGGTGCAATGAGACTGTTGGCTCATGGGGTGCCTCCTTGTCACGATTGAGGGCCTAATCAGGGTGAACAGAACGGGGAGGGTGTGAAGTGAGAAAGAGGGCTTGAGGGTGCGCAAGGCGGGGAGAAGGGTGGGCTACGGCACCTCAGCCACCCCTCCACGGCCGCTACAGGCCCGGTCACACCACTGCGCCACCACCCCGTCACCCCCTCGCCCCACTGCCCCATCAACCTATCAACCCATCTCCGTCTCCCGCCCCACCCCGCCACCCTGCCATGCAGCACCTGTTGAAGAAGATGAGCTGAGCACCTGCCGACAGCAGGGCGACAGCGCCGGCACTGCCCGTCTGTCAGCGCTCGTGCGGCCTGCCTGCCGTCATGACCAACGCTGCCGCCGCCCAAGAACAACGCTGTCGCGGGTTGAGAGGCCCGGGCGCGCTGTGTGTGTGCTGCACCTGCGCCCCCAAGACTGGGGCGCGGCGTGAGTGACACGGGTGCTGCCTGCGCCGCTGCCCGCGCCACTTCCTGCCCCTCCACCCACGCCTGCCTCAAACCTGACCTGACCTGCCACCCTCCTGTGTTGGGGTGCCCGCCACTTGACACACACACCCCGCACTATGCCGCCCGCACCTCACCTCACCCCGCCTCACCTCGCCTGCACCCCTCACACAACGTATGCCCTCCCTCACTGCTGTGCCTCAAACTTGATCTACAACACACCACGTCGCGCCCGGCGCCCGGCGCCCGGTTAGGCCGGCCCCCAGCCTGCACCTCCTCTCACCTTTCTTTTATTGGAACGATGCCCCCCCACTTACCTTACCTGGTCAAAACGCCCCACACTCGCCCAGCTTTCAACACCAGCCCTCACTCACTTGTACTTTTCACCCGGCCCAAGCGGCGCCCTGGGCAGCCGGGGGCCCTCCACTTGCCCCCTGGATATCTGCCCCGGCAAGCTCGACTTGCGGCGGCGCCGGCCATGCAGCAGCGCGCGTCGTGTAGCGCACATCCCTGCTGCTGGGCGCTGCCGGCCCTGGCGGCAGCCCCCCCTGCTGTGCGGGGGGAGGAGCCGTCAGCTCATCTTTGTCTTCTTTTGTCCTCAACTCAAATTGCAAGCTCATGTGGCTCAACCACGCAGCGCCCACAGTTGCGGTACGTTGTCGTGCTGGCCAGCCACTGCCTGGTGCTTTGCTGCCTCGAGGCAGCGCGGTGGCCTCAGTTACACTGTACTGCAGCCGTTGCCACTGGCAATCAGTGGGGAGAGGATCCTCGGTATCCGCGCCACAAATCTAGCCCATGCCATGCTGCGGGCCAGCCGCGTCCCGGTGCCGTGTCCTTGTCAGGTTTTCTCGTCCTGGTGCGCGTGTATGAGAAAGGGGGCGGCACTCACGTTTTCAGTTCGCGCCCAAATCTGGCACTGCCAGCCTGGCACGTGGTCCTGCAGTGCACCATGCCCTCCCTCGGCTTCCGCAGCACGTTCATTATCTACAACGTCATTACCCAGCATCCACCCCTTCACCAGCAGCACACTCCAACGAGTATAAAACGCACCCTGAACCCAAGTCTCTTGGAGGCCGGCGCCCTGTCCCATACCAACGCATCCATGTGCCCTTCAACCACCGCGCACTTGACGAGGAAGGAGCCGTGGAGCGCTGCTCTCACCGACCTGCTCGACGGTCCCACCGTGGTGGGGACCCCTTCACACACCCTTCGTGAACCCCCTGTGAAGCCCGAGCGCCCGTGCAGCCAACAGGTGATAGGGGTCAGTGTCTGAGAGCGAGCTGGACGCAGCGGGGGAGCGACAGGCTGCGCGTTGGGATGCACACTCCCGCCTGGCGCCAGTACCGGCGGCGGCGGCGGGCGGCAGGACCGTTGTCTAGGACTTCTTTGGCATGCCCCCTGGGATGGCAGCCCGCCTTGCGTGCACAGATCCTTCCCATGCATACATCCATGCACGCTACCTCCCTTGCAATCATTTGTGGGCACCCCTTTCCTGCCCCCCGGGCTGAGAAGTACCCTCCCATACATCCTCCCATTGGCTGCCATGCACACGCTGTGCCTGCTCACACGCCTCGCTGCCCTTGTGCCGGTCCGTCATCCCAACCTCTCCCCTCCCTGGTGCAGCCAGCCGACCGCGAGGACATGCAGGCAGCAGAGGAAATGCTGGCAGCAGAGCTGCTGGAGGCAAGCCTGGCGGAGCTGGAGTGCGCCGCTGCCGCCGCACTGCAGGCGCTGCCGGCAGCCGCCGCCACGGCTGCGCTCATTGCCGGCGGGGGCAGCGCTGCCAGCGCCGCGGCCGAGCTGGGCCGGCTGTTCCCGGGCGCCTGCAGCGTCAGCATCTGCTGCGCCGACCGCGCCTGCGGCGGCCGCCTCACGCTGAACCCCGGAGCTGGCACGTGCACCGTGCAGCGCTGCACGTGCCACGTGCCCGCGCTGGCACGCCTGGCGGCTGGCGGGCTGTGTGCCTGCCACGTGGACGGCTGCCAGCCTGGCCAACAGCTGGTGGGGTCGTTCGTGCTGCTGCTGGGTCGGGAGCTGGCGCAGAGTTATAAAGAGCAGCACGAGGTGGGTCAGGGGTGTGAGGCCGAACATGGGTGGGTGAAAGAGTCTGTGCACAATTGCTCCGAAACAGGCGGGCTGGAGTGGGGCGGGCAGTCCGGGGTAAGGCGGGGCGGGCTGCCAGGTGTGAGGTATGGGGGAGGCATAATCCCACTGTGGGCCTCTTGGCTGGACCGCCTCTCAGCCTGGCTGCCTGCTGGGATGCCGGCTGCTCACCCAGTGCCTGCCCATCTCCCCCTGCGCCGCAGGCCCTGCACAGCAGCATGGCCGCCGACCTGAGGCGCACCGGGCGGGTGGAGGCCCCACTGGCCCCCTCTCTGCTACAGCCCATCAAGGCAGCTGCCCGCAGCCTGTGGCCCAGCCCAGCCGCCGCCTGTTGACAGGGGGCCCCGCCCCGCTGCTCGCCGCCTGAAGTGTATCCATGGCATGCCGCCTGACCGGCGAGCCGCCCCCGCCTTTCCAGACAGTTTTCCCTGCCTGCTCCTCTTGCCCTTCCCTCATGCTCAGGCACATGTAACCCCTTCCCGCATCGCCCCCCTTGAGAGTGTCCACCCGTCTTTCCGAATCACCCCCCTTGAACGTATCCGCCTGTCGCCGTTTGCGCACCGCTTCCCTGCTGCCCCACAGACTGCAGCCACTGCTCTCCTTCCCGCCGGCACCATTCCGTGCGCCCGCTTGACAGACCCCTGCGACACTTGCCGCCCTTTTGCCTCTTTCATTCAGCAACACAGTGCGCTGCACTGGCACGCTGCCTGTCCGGCCCTGCCGGCAGTGGCCCCCCCGTTCTTTCCACTGCGGCGTCCAGGTCTAATTCACACGACACATGTTGCCCTCCCACCTATCACCCCTCCCATCACTCTCTTGCCCTCATCACTCACCAATTCATGCACCCGCTCTTCACTCATCACTCCACTCAACAAAGGGTGCTAGGGTGCCTCAGGGCGGGGGTTGACCGCCACACTTGTAAGCGGGCCCTGTTGTTAGCAGCCACCTTACCGTGTGTGTGCTCTGCCCACCAGCCCTCGCGTCTTCCGGCAAGTTTTCACGCACTCTCAGTTGTAAGCTCCTCTTCTCCCCTCACCGCGTCCCATGTACTCACACCACTGCCTTCCGCTTCATTTTGCCTCCCTGATCCCTGCACCCCTTACTTCCAAACAAGGACTGCCACACAGCAACAGAGCACGCTGGACCTCGCGTCAATTGCAACACAGCATCCGCTGCCTCTGGCAGACAGCAGCACCCCGCACTGTGCGGCACACACAGCACACGGTGCAGAGACGCCTGCGCAGCATGACACGTGTGTGTAAGACAGATCATAAACATGAGATAGCTGTGGAACGCAGACAATAGACAAAGGGCCCAACAGGTCATAAACAGGAGAGGGCGCTGCACATTGCCTCACCCAGCCAGCTGGCAGCCAGCAGGGGGCAGCCAGCGCAGAGTGCACGGCAAGGGCGGTTTGTGCCCACAGCACAGGCAAGATCAAGTTTAGCAGGGTTGCAGGAAAAGAGGCGCGCTGGTAGCAGCGGCGCCGGCCGGGGCAGGCCAAGCAGTCGAAGCGCGCTTTAGACAATCAGCTTGGGCAGCCCCTGAGCGTCGCTGCCCATCTTGCTGCCCGCAACGCCGTCCTGCGCCTGCTCCTGCGCCTGCGCCTGCTGATCGTCCGCATCGCGCGCCCCTGCGCCGCCCATGTCGGTGGCCCCGCCGCCCAGCTGGTGCGCCTGCTGCGCCTGCTGGGCCCGCTGCGCCGCCAGCTCGGCCTGAGACACCTTGTGCTTGCCACCCACACGCTTGCTGGCAGCGACACCGATGTCCTCCTCAAAACCGGCGCCGGCAGCCGCACCCTCGGTTGCGCCGGCCGCTGCCCCGCCAGCACCTGCGCCCCCAGTTGCACTGTCGGCAGCAGCGCCGCCGGCGGCTGCGTCAGCGCCTTCTTCTTCAGCTGTGCCGCCACGCTGGCCCACCGCCGCGCCAGTCACACTACTGGCGCCGCCGCTGGTGTCGACAGCCCCGAACAGCGCGTTGATTCTAGCGTCGTCCGCCCCTGCTGCCTTGGCTGCCTCGGCAGCCTTGGCTGCGGCGGTCAGAGTGAGGGGCTTCTCTCCAGCGGAGCCGGTGTCTTGTGGGTGCAGGTGGTCGCCGGCTGCCATGCCGGCGCCGGCGCCGCGGTGTCCCGCCGCTCCCGTGCCCGCCTGCCCGCCGGCGCCCGCTGCCGCCACGCCGGCGCCGCCAGCGGTTGCAGCCTCGTCCCCAGCCCCGATTTGGTAGATGGCCTGCTGGTTGGCCAGCGCATCCGCCGCCTGCTGCTGCTTGCTGCCGGCCGCATCAGTCGCGGCCTGGCCGTCAGCAGCGCCAGAACCTCCCGTGGCCTGCGTGGCGGCGTCCGCAGACCCAGAGGCGGCGGCACCGGCCCCGTCTGCCGCAGCCAGTGCCTGGCCCAGGGTGTTGCCAATCGTGGTACCGCTCGCACTGGCGCTGTCGTCAGTGGCGGTGGCGGTGGCTGCGGCAGCGGCGGCGGCATTGTCGACGCCTGCACCCCCGGCAGCCTGCCCGGCCTGCGCTGCCCCCGCCGCGCCTTCCACTACGCCTTGCGCCGCGTCAGCGCCACCGGCGGATGCACTGCCGTCGGCACCAGCCCCCGCGGATGCTGTCGCCGCATCAGCAGCTGCATCAGCGGATGCCTGCGCTTGCCCATCCCCGTCCTCATCCGACATCGATCGCTGCTCGTCAGCTGCAGCCACGGCGGCCTGCACAGAGTTGAGCTGCCCGGCGGCCTGCGCCAGCTGCGAGGCGGAGCGCAGGGCGGGGCGCGGCGGGGCGGGGAAGCAGGTGAGGGCGGCAGGGTTAGGGCCTGGACTAGGGTTGCACCCCAGACACCTGGAGCCACAAAGACCTGGCCCACAACAGACGCCACCAGGTGTACCGCCCCCCGCCCCACACTTTGTGTTGCTTGTGTCTTCGCTGAGACGGAGGTCCACCCGCATCGTGCAACTGTGCCACGTCATCCACCGACGCCCCCCACAGCCCGGGGTCCACCCCCGTCCCAACATGCATGCATGCAAGCAGAATCAATGCTGGGCGGCGGTGCGGTGCTCCTTGCACCTTGCCCTGCAGCCCCCCTTTGCCACCTTGCTTCCCTTGCCGTCCCAGCCCCAATCCCGGTTGATGCACTTCAAAACGGGCATGCCTATCTGCCCACCTTGCCCTGCAGCTCGCCCTGTTCATCCCCCATGCGGCCCACAAGGTGAGCAACCCCGCCTGATACAGCTCAAGCAAACCCCGTGTTATACAGCTTACAGCTCAATCAAATCCCATGTTATACAGCTTACAACTAACAAACCCGCCTTGCACAGCTCAACAGAAACCCGTGTTGGCACCAGCCCCACCTTGGCCTGCAGCTCCGCCACCTCATCCGCCATGCCCCGGCTGCGCTCAGAGCACAGCTGGGCCGCCTGCTTGGCGTTCTCAGCCTCCTTCTTCAGGCCTGCCTCCTGGTCTTGCAGCTGCAAGCAGGGTGGGTGCACGTTTGACAAGCAGTGGGATGATACAGGGCTGGGTTTTGGCAACACGAGCAGCACCCAGCTAGGCGGCGCCTCGCCGTGGCACAGGGCGTGAGGCGCCTGGCGCACCTCACAGCTTGTGGTAGCACGAGCACCAAGTGCACGAGCAACAAGTGAAGTATTTTCCAGCACCACGGAGCTCACCGTGGCCACGTCCTCGTGTGCCTAGCGCACTTCCAGTTTAGAGCAAGCATCAAACCAGCATCAACCCAACTCACCGTGGCCAGGTCTTCGTGCGCCTGGCGCAGCTCCGCTGCCTGCTTCTTCAGGGTGGCGCCTGCCGAGGCCGCCTCCCCGCCCATGGCCTCCACATTGTCCTTCATCGACTTGAGCGACTTGCTCAGGCTGGCCTTGCCCGCCTCTGCAGTGGCGGCAAGAAACACGTGTGAAGTGTTGTCATACAATTGGGGAAAAGAACATAGCATGCCTTGCTAATCGTGGGTGCCCCTGATCACGGAGGACGAATAGGCAGGAACCCACACTCTGCCGCCCCCCCGCACATGTCTGGCCGGCAAAAAACAGCGCAGACGAGGGCAGCACGGCGTGGCCATCCCGCCCCGCCCCCGCTGCCACACAGCACGGCGGGGCGCCCAACAAGAGCAACAAGAACCCGCCGGCGGCGCCGGCAGCGAGCCACCCCACCGCCCGCCCTGACGCATGCCCACCTGCGCGCGCCAGCTGGTCCCGAAGTTGGTTGTTCTCGCTCTGTGCTGAGCGCAGCGCCAGCAGGGACACCGCCGCCAGGATGGCGCACACCATCATTGTGAAGGTGAGGCACAGGATGCGGACGTTTGTCTGCCGTGGCCGCGGCCGCTGGTTCAGCGACATGGCTGCTGCTGCTGCTGTCGGCGGTGGGATGCCGGGATAGCCTGGGAGCTGCAGAGGGGCGGTGGTGGGGTGGGACGCGGGCGGCAATTGTGGAGCAGGCAGGCAGCAGGGGGCGGGAGCGGCGGCAAGGGCAGACGGGACCGCAGCGGTCCGCCTCGGCTGCCCTACAAGCAGCACGCCGGGTCTTCAATTGGGTGTGGGAAGACAACCAACAGTTTGGCCTGCAGCGCCCACCTCACTGCGACCCGCGTGTGGACCCGAGGCGAACAAGACGAAGCCGACCAAAATGCCGGATAGCAGGCAGGCCGTCTGCACTTGCAACCGGCGGAAACTCCTTCGTGTAGTGCACTCTCCGCTAGAGATACGCGCTGGAGGCTGAGAGGTCGCCAAGGGTGCTGTCCGTCGCTTGCTTGCCCTGAGGCACTCTGTCAAGCCTGCAGCGATGCCAGGACCCACTGGCAAAGTCTGTAGCCCAGTGGCAGGGGAATCGGCCCAAATGGCGAGGGTTTCGTGGTCCCTGAGGTACAGGCCAGGCAGTACATGCTCCCTTGCGATAACCTGGGCCTCTGAGACTCGAAACTTCATCCGATTTGCTATCCGAGATCTGCTACGACTTTGAGAGGCGCAGGAAGGGACAATGGAGGGGGGCTTCTTGCCCGAGCCCGAGCCTCCCGCCTGGGACCCCCAGAGGCAGCAGCCCTGGAACCAGCAGCCTCCGTTAGCCCAGCACCAGCAGCCTCCCACAACCAAGCAGCCGCAGCAGCACTGGGCGCCGCCAGCTGCCGCCGCTGCCGCGCCGCCGGGCCGCTACGTGCCGCCCTCTGCGGCGCCCTACAACCTTCCGCCGCCCGGCGGAGACACCCAGTTGGAGGCCCAGGGCGGGTGCAGCCGCTGCCCCAGCCTGAGCTTCAACAGCGAGTGGCACAAGGCGTTTAGCGTGGTGCTGTGCAGCCAGTGCAAGCGCAACGAGCCGCTCATTAGCAAGGTGGGCGGAGGTGTTGCATTGTGCAATTGGTTGGCATGTGGAAAGAGTGCATGCAGTCTGTGCATGCGGCGGAGACCGGCGCAGTGGCCGCCGTGGGGCAGCTGTGGCGCCTTCAATCTGTGCGCTGGCACTCCCTGCGGGCGCCAGGGCAGGCGGCGGGACGGCCCAAGGCGGAGCGTGGCGGCTGCTCTGCTTTGCATGCGACCGGCGTCTGCTCGCCCTGCACCCCTCAGCCGCCAGCCGTGCCACATCGCCCTGTCCCACCCCTGCACCTGCCCTGCACCTGCAGAGCACGGCCAAGCAGCGGTACAGCGTGTCCGATTCCGACCTGTCCCGCCTGGGCAGCCTGCGCAAGTCCAACCCGCACAAGAAGGACTGGCAGGCGATGCACCTGTACATGGAGAGCCAGGTGCGTGGCGGTGGGTGGTGTGTGTCCGTGTGTTTGCCTGCTGTTGCTGTCGTGCCGCCTGCTCTGCCGCCATTGCGAACCATTGTACACGGGAGACGAGCAGGCAGGGGGAGGGAGAGGGAGGGCGGCTTCCTTGGC
The DNA here is from genome assembly GCA_029339195.1 of Micractinium sp. NFX-FRZ. Taxonomy (NCBI): domain Eukaryota; kingdom Viridiplantae; phylum Chlorophyta; class Trebouxiophyceae; order Chlorellales; family Chlorellaceae; genus Micractinium; species Micractinium sp. NFX-FRZ. The sequence continues at coordinate 65,325 of JAPTJF010000276.1, forward strand.
TGCTGCTACGTTATCATGCCTAAAAAAGAGGCCCGCAGAGTGGAATCATTCGCGAGTTTTCCATGAGTTTGGTTGTTATCATGCGTGTGCCCCTCACAAGTTGACGGACCTGCACAGCCAGGCACGTGTGAGTTGCACGCCACCCCCATTCATTTGGGTGGGCTCTTCCTGCTCGTTATAATGATGCACCTCTCCATGGGGAGCCAGGCAAGCGGGCATCCCATTCCCCCACCACCCTGGGCCCTCGCAGGTGGCGCTGGTTGCGCACGACAAGTATGGCGGGGCGCAGGGGCTGCAGCAGCACCAGCTCTCCAAAGTGGAGGCTCAGATGGAGGGCAGGCTCAAGGTGGGTCCATGCGTCCATGTTTGGAGTGCGGGGTGGATATAGGTGCAGTTGGGCGGGCATGCCACGGTGGGGAGCAAAGGTGTGCTGGAAGGGCAGGGGTGGGGGCAAGGTGTGGCAATGCAGGGCCGGCATCTTTAGCATGACACAGCGTGGCACAGCAGGGCTGGCAGGGCAGGGCAGGGCCAAGGGGGAGCGCTGAGCTGGTGCTGCTGAGGTTGCAGGGCAGGCTGCGGTGCGCGCTGTCCTGCGCATTTTACAGTTCATGTCTCTGTCCGACCTGCCGCCTCTCTACCCCACCCACCCACCCGCCACCGCCTGCAGCGCCGGGCCGAGGAGAAGCGGCGGGAGGCGGCGGAGGCGGCACGGCTGGAGCGCATCAGGCAGCGGATATCGGAGGAGCAGCAGGGGCGGCAGCGGGGGGAGTTGGAGGGCGCTGCTGCCAGCGGCAGCGACGTGGAGGAGATCTGACTGATTCCAAACCCACAGTGTGTGATCGCTCCAACCCTCATTTCCCTCTCACGTGCAGAGTTGGCCACGGCCTTCCTGCCACGCCCTCACGCCTGCCGGCTCGCAATGCCCGCCGCTACGGTCTTTCTGCATACACACTGCCTGTGGAATGACGTTGCTGCATACATACGCATGGGAATGGCACCACTAGCTGGCCTGCTGCTTCAGCTGTACACACTTGGTTTCACCCCATCTCACGGCCCCGCTGCTCTGAACGAACCGTCCAGCGGCTGCCTTACCCTCTCCTTGCTCTGTCCACACTCATTCCACATGCTCTTTGCTGCTGCTGCTCCGCTGCTCTGTTTCTCACTGTTTTTGCCTCCAACCATCTGATACATCAATTCTCACGCCTCTTATGCATCCCACTGCTTACCTCCACTCTTGGCAACTATTTCGTTTGAGCCTGCAAAGCATGGCAGCATCAACTAGCGAGCAAGCAGATGGTAGCTTCACTGAGAGGGCGTGCGATGTCGCAGACGAAGAGACATATGGACGTTATCACGTTGGCTGCTCCTCCTATCAACCAACAAATCTGTGTCGCGAATCCCCATTTCACGCCGCCCCTGCACCGCTGTTGTCCTGCATGCGCTGCCTTGATGCATAAGCTGCAGACACAGGTGCCAGCAGTGTTCTGACTTTCTTTGCAATACTCATGCCCAAAGCACAGGCCAGACGATAGTGTTGAGTGGCAGGCAGGGGTCAGGCTCAACAGCCCGGGGGCCCACCACCGCTGGCCCGGTGGCCCGCCAGCATGGCGGGCTCAGCACGCCTGGCCTGGCTCCCGCGCAAAATTGGTCAGCACTGCTATTGTAACGTTCCCGTGGGCCCAGCTGCACAGGAACGCTGCTAAGCGCGCAGACCCGACCCACACCCTCGCGCCCTACCCTCTCCGCGCCGCTCCAATCTGCATGTATAGCGCTTGAGCACCGGAGCGCTGTAAACAACGCTCGTACAGGCCGGCCCAAGCCATAGAAGCCCCGCCCACTTCTCGGCCTGAACCCTTTATCACGCCTCGCTTCGAGCATGGATTTCGCATCGGTGATGCAAAGCCTGCTGGGCGGCCAAACTGATTTAGCAACTGGCGAGAGCTGGCGGGAGGGGCGCCCGCCGCTGACGCCGGCGCAGCGGCAGCTGTGGCGGGCGCTAGAGTCGAACGACAAAGACAAAGTTGCACAACTCCTGGCTGCCCACCCCGACGTGGATGTCAACTTCCTGAGCGACGAGGGAGGCTTCTCCTGCCTGCATCTGGCCTGCATGCGCGACCAGGCGGCCATCGCCAAGCTGCTGTTGGACGCGGGTGCTGCCATCGACCAGCGAGCACCCACCACCCACGAGACCCCGCTCCTGGTGGCCGCCTGCCACGGGTGCGCAGACGCCATACGCGTGCTCCTGGATCGAGGTGAGAGGGGGGGCGGGCAGCGGGCGGGTGGTAGTGGGGGCCACCCACAACACTTAGGTGCTGCTGCGCTGGTACCGTACTTTGATGGGCAGCCGGCACAGCTGTCAACCCCCGCCGGCCCAGTTTCCATTGCACTTGCTGCTCTGCAGCGTGGTGTGATGCTTTTGCAAGTTGCTGTCCCGCATGGTGTCACACAGCCGTGCCCATGTCTGGTTGCAGGCGCCGACCCCCACTGCGTCGACTGGGGCGGCAAGGATGCGCTGACACGCACAACAGAGAAGGCGGGCATCAGCGGGCGGCATGCCGAAGCGCACCGCCTGGTGCAGGCGGCCGTCAGCACCAGCACCCCGCTGTCGCGGGCGGCCAAGCGGGCCGGCGGCTGCGGCGGCTGCGGGCAGGCGGATGGCAAGCTCAACGTGTGCGCCCGCTGCGGCTGCGCAGCTACTGCTCAAGGGAGTGCCAGCTGAAGGACTTCCCGGCACACAAGCAGCGGTGAGCATCCAGCTTCTGATGGGCTAGCTGTACGGTTCCCTGCACCAGGCAGGCAGGCACACCGAGACTCTCAGTGAGAGGTTGAAGGAGCCACGAGCAGGGCCTGCCCTGCCCGCCTGCCCGCCCCTGCCTGGCTGGCATACCCGATAGCAAGGCTGCCCGGCTTTCTGCCACTTGTGCCGGCGCAGCCTGCCTTGCCCCCACCCATCGTTGTACAACCTTGTCTGTCTACCTGCCTGCCCGCCCGCTGCCTTTCAGGTGCAAGGTGGTGGGGGAGTTCCGGCAGCAGCTGCAGGTCCTGGCGGACCCCTCCGGCGGCCTGGAGGCGCGGCGGCACATCATGAAGCGGCTGGAGCATGACGCGGCGGCGCGGCGGCTCATGATTGATGTCAAGGGTGCGTGTGCAGGGCTCACATTGGCGGGTGTGGGGGTTCCGGGATTTGAATGCTCTTCAGGTGGGGCTTGCCTGGGAGGGGCAGGTGGGGTGGGGGCCTGTGGCGAGGAGTGAACAGGCCCTGAATGTGACGGGTGCATTGCGGGTCCCTGCCGGTGGGGCTGCCTGGGGCCTCAACCTTCCGATACATTTCCTCTTTACCATTCGTGCATGTGCTCATGACGGTCCAAAGATTGACCAAGAATGACTTGCTTAAATGGCACCCATACGTCCCGCAGGCGTGAAGCTGCTGGTGGAGGCGCTGCCCTCAGATGTGCCGGTGGTGCTGCCGATCTTGTATGGCCCCGTGCGGGAGGAGACCCGCCTGCTGACCCTCTGGTGAGTTGAGGGCAGCAGGGCAGGGGCATGTGGGGACCGCAAGGAGGAATGCGAAGGAGCGATCGCGGTAGGCAGTGCGCAGAGCCACATCGTGATCCGGCTCGACTGCCTCAACGGATTGCTGCGCTGTTGAGGGTGTAGCAGATGGGACATTTCTAGACAGCCTGGTGGTTCTGGTGCCCTGAACGTCAGTGTTCAAGCCTGGCACTGATGTCGCTGGAGTGCCGGTGCCAGTGTGACAGCGTGCCAGTGTGCGTCCTGCGCCGCCCAATGTGGCGCCGCCACCCCTGTGTTGGAGCCCCCCGCAGCACGCTGCGCCAGCTGCACAGCTGGTGCCTTTTGGCCAGTGCCTTTCGCCTCAATTTTCTCGGGCGCCCTCAGTCCACGCGTTTGGGTTGCAACCTTCTGGTCCATATTCTCCTTCTGCCTCTGCTCTCCCTCCCCCCCCTCCCCCACGCAGCGCGCTGAGCTCCGGGATGACGGAGCGGGAAGGGATCATGCAGCTGCCGCCACACCACAAGGTGCGCGGCTGTTCTGGCTGGCTGGGCGGCTTGCGGATCTGCCCCGCCTCGCTTACTGCTGGTTGGCATGCGGGAGTGGAGGCCCAACCCACAACAAAAGGGGTGGCTTGCACTTGGTTGCTTGTATCCCCGCATCGTCAGCCGCCCTCCGCTGCCTTCCTCCCCTCCTGCTGTGCAGGTGGCATACACCTTCAAGGACGCCGCACAGCAGTTTGCTGCAGCCGGGGGCATGGAGGCAGTGCTGAAGCGGTGAGCCGGGACGGGACGGGATGGGGTAGGGTGGGGTTGGGGGTAGGTGGGTGGGGGTGGGTGGGGATCTTGCATGCGCCTTGCCTGCCGGGGCCAGGGGCAAGCCAGGAGGTCCAGCAAACAGAACAACATGGCTGTCCTGGAGGGCAGCGAGTGGGTGCTGCCTGGCCTGGCCTCTGCCGGTGCAGCGCTGACATTTGCTTCATAACTGTGGCCCGTGTGTGGGTGCAGCATCCTGGCTGAGGACTGCCCACCAGTCGAGCGCGTGAACGGGATCCGCCTGCTCTCCAGCCTGTGCCAGGCGCACCAGGAGCAGGTGCGTGCTTGGCCTTGGGCAGGAGCTTTGCTGTGGGCAGCAGCGGGAGCGTGGGGACTCCTTTGACCTGCACACTTGCAGCTGGCCTGCACCACTTTGAGCAATTGTGGCTGGCAGCAGGCCGTGCAGCCCGCCCGCAGGCTGGCAGCCTCGGCTGCTGCCCACATGCCAATACACTCTTGCTTGCTTGTTGCCACCAACGAATGCAGGTGGTGCCGCAGCAGGTGGTGCGCAAGGGCCGTGCGCCGGCCGTGGTGCAGCTGCTGGCTCGCTTGATAGCCGAGCACCGCGGGGTGAACGCCATCTTCACCAACGCCTGCATCTGCCTGGCGGCGCTGGCACTCCAGGAAGGGCCCTCCTTTGAGCAGCTGACGCAGCAGGTGGGTGCACGTATTGCATGGCCTACGTGGCGACGGAGGGGTGGCATTGCTTGCATGTGGAGAGAGGGGCGGCAGACACTGCGTATCGTTAGTGCCAAGTGGCAATGGCAGGATGGCATTGATCGCATGTGGACAGAGAGGCGGGCAGACAATGGCAGGGCAGGAGGCTGGAAGGAGGGCACAGGCGGACTGTAACATGCCACAACTGCTGTCACAGCAGCGGGCTCCTACACGCACCCCATCCCATGTTCGATGACCGCTGACAGCACCCCGCTCCTGCCCCGCCCCCGTTTGCCTGCAGGTCGCTGCAGGCCGCGCTTCCAGCAGCAGCAACCCTGGCAGCAGCAGCGGGGGCCAGCAGCAGCAGCAGCAGCAGCAGCAGCAGCAGCAGCAGCAGGAGGCGGGCATGCCAGAGGGGCTGGGCCCTGTTGCCTCTGCCATTTTTGAGCATGTGGACCTGAAGGACGTGTCGCGGCAGCTCTACTCGAGCAACGGGGTGGCGCAGGTGGGTGTGCGGGCGCCCAGCCTTGCCAGCACTTTGCACATAGCGCACTGGATGCTGCCTGCCCTGTGCGGTGCCCTTGCTGCCTGCTCGCGCATGCAGGCAGCAGCACGCCATCGGCCAGTGAAGTGTGTGTGGTTGCACTGGCACGCCTGCAACGGTGCTGCGCTTCACTGCACGCTGCTGGCAGGCATTGCGCAAACCCACAGCTGCTCACACCTGCTATCGGTTAGTTGCACTGGGCTCCTGCCTCACCCCGCCAAACCCCTCTTTACAACCCAACTCTGTACTGCCCTTTTTACAACCCCAAATCTGTACTGCCATCTTTACAACCCAAATCTGTACTGCCCCGCTTGTGTGCAGGCTGCCCCGGAGCTGCTGCTGGTGCTGAGCCGCAGCAAGCCCGCCTTTGAGCGCCTCATGGCCGACCCCCTCATCCGCCAGCAGCTGCTGGGCGCCTATTATGCCGACCTCTTCATGTCGTCACCCACCGCATACGGGCCGGCGCTCGAGTTCTGGCAGCTGGCGCACTTGCACCAGCCGGGGGTGCTGGTGGCACACTGGTACGCTTGGGAGTGTGACGGCGCTGATTCGATCGGATCTGAGCTGCGCTGAAGTGCACGGCGTTGTGCTTGCGCTGCGCTGCGCTGCGCTGCGTTGCGCTGCGCTGGGCTGGGCTGCTGTGGTGCGTATCGCATATCCTCGCACTTGTGGTCACAGCCAGCCCTCTTCATGCATCCTGGCTTGCCCGCCTGCAGGGAACAGCTGCAGGGCGTGCTGGCAGTGGCCTGCGGCCCACAGATGGCAAGCGAGTCGCCGCCCTTTGTGATGACCCTGCTGGGTGAGTGTGCGCGCTGTCTGCTGCTGTTGTTGTTGTTGTGCAGACGTCCTGCTGGCAGCGCGCAGCACGCCGGCAAGCAGTCGAGCTGCGTACGGGCTGTGGGTCGGGAAGGCTAAGGCAGGCAGAGAAGAGGATGGAAGACGGCGCTGTTGCATTCATCAGCTGCTGCCAGCAGGCTATCCACACCACAGGTGGCTGGAACGGAGGGGGGCGGCTCTCCACTGGATAGCTGTTGAGCGCAAGCTGGCCACCTCTCTTGGCTGCCCTCGGACGTGCAGCAGCAGGCGCCGCCCTGCCTCCTCTCTTGAACCTCTTCATCCACCTGCCGACTCCTCCCCGACCCTCTCCATTTACTTGTTGACCTGCTGCACACCGGTGTCCCTGCTGTCCTGCCACTCACTGCCCTGCCCTGCCCTGCGCTGCCCTGCCCTGCCCTTCACGTTCTCCTGTGCCTGGGCTGCCTGCCTGCCTGCAGACCCGATGGACCCGCAGGAGGCGGTGGACAGGGCGCAGCAGGGCGTGTTTGTGAGCAGCCGGCACGCGCTCAAGGCGGCGGCGCTGCTGGCGGCGGTCGCGGCCGACCCCCACCTGCCGCGCACCCTCTTCAACCAGTTTGTGGAGTATGTGGGAGAGGTGATGGAGGTGACCCAGGTGAGCAGCAGCGGTGTAAGTATCCTGGAAAGTTTTTCCAAAAAGATGCACACGAGGTTTTTGCGTGAAACAACTTTCTATTCTAGAACACCCCACTTTCAGGTTTTGCACTGCCCTGCCTTGTTTCTCGCCTTGCTGCCTCATTGTGCATGTCCGCCGAGGTGTCCTTTGGCCTCTCCCCTGTGGCTGCTTCCGCTGCGTGCTGACATGCGCGGCATCAAGTGAGCCCTGTAGCTGCTTCCAAAGAGAGAAAGCGCCCGTCTTGCTGCCCAACTGACGTGTGCTGGCTTTCTCTCCCCTGCACCCACCCACCCCCATGGCAGATATGCGAGGACCCAGAGGCAGCTGGGCTGCTGCATGCCGCCCTGATTGCCCTGCGGCCCAAGGTGGAAAAGGCGCTGGGGAAGGGCAGCGGCAAGAAGAAGAAGAAGGGCAGGGGCGGCTGAGCTGGCGGCAAGCAGTGCTGTACCCATCGTGACTCCTTGCCCGTGCACGACAAGTTTGCAAGTGCATCTGGTCTGGCTCTCTTTGCTGCTGCAGTTGCAGCTTGTAATCGCAAGCAGTCTGGGCCACATTCTGCGGCCAGAACAGCCGGGGTGAGGCACACTCTTTACAACTCAGTTGCTGTACAGCAGCTAAGCAAGGCAGTCGGATGGTGTGGTGGGAAGGGAGAGGGTATCCGGCAGCCGCGGCTGTTATTTCAAGAAGGGGGCCTGCGAGACCCTGCCCGCTGCGCCGCCCTGCGGGCAGGCGTGCAGCTGCTTGCCAGCCGGCGTACCGCCGGAGCATCCTCAGTCTGCAGGAAAGTGAAGACATCAGGCCGGACGGCAGTACCGCTGCATCACTTGACGCGGTACATCAGGGTCTTGGGCCCGCCGCTGCTGTTGGCCACCGCCACGTCATCGGTGAGCAGGAAGAACGAGTACGTCTTGCTCTTGGTCTTCATCTCTGCAGCAGCAGCACAGCCAGGATCACACGTGGAGGCGGGGGGAGAAGGAGGGGGAAGGGGGTGTGAGGGTGATGTGGGGAAAGTGGGTGCAGTGGTGTGTGCACTGTGTTGGGCAGTGAAGGCAGAGGGTGTTTGTGCTGGGTGCATGTTGCGTCATGCCAGTGGGCAGCGGGTGCTTTGTTGGGTGGGCAGCGAGCAGCAGCTAGGTCGGGTGGGCAGGAGTTACTAAAAAGGCGGTAGTTGGGTGGGCTGTGTGGAGGGTCATGTCAGCAGCAGCACCGTTCAGACTGGGGGCACGCTAGGCGCGGAGCCGGCTATGGAGCGGGCAGCAGGGAAAGGGGGGCTGACCGGGGAAGAAGCGTCCCAGGGTGCGGCGGGAAGCCTCAAAGTCTGCAAGCCGGGCCGGTGGGCATGGCATAGCACGGTGTGTGCGGCGCTCCAATTGCACAGAGGCTGGAGGTGCCTGCCTGCCCGCCTGCCGGGCGTCCTCTAGCCCTCCTCTGCCCCTGGCGTCCTCCACCCCAGCAGATCCATTCTGCCAGACATTACCTCCATGCAACCCACCCACCCCGCCCTCCGCCTTCAACCTGCGCCCACCACCCACACCTGACAGGCAGCACCAAAACCTCGCAACCCCCCACCCCCCTGCAACCCCCGCAAACTACCCCTCAGCAGCCCCGCTGCCTACCTGACTTGGTGTTCCACCGCCCAAACCAGGTCGACTCCGAGGCAGAGAAGCCAAAGTGCATGGCGTACTTGCCGCTTGCGGGGTCTGCAGTTGGTTGGGAAGGAGGAGGCACGGATGGGCAAGGGTGGGGGAACGGGGTGGGGGTCGAGAAAGGGTGGGGGTGGAGAAAGGGTGGGGGGCAGGACAGGCGGCGGTACACCCAAACTCCACGGCGTACTGGCCGGTTCGCGGGTGTTGCAGCAGCACGTAAAGACACAGACAGAAGGGTGGGCAAACTGGCGGGGGTCAGCAGCATGCCACCCCCGACAGCCTCGCCGCACCGCCCTGCCTGTATGGCCTTGCTGCCCCCACGCACCCCCTGGGACCTCACCGCTCTCAAAGGTGCAGCGCCCCTTGAAGGCGTTGTCCAGCGGGCCCACCACGCTCACCAGGTCCACGGTGCCTGCAGGCAGTACCATGCATCATTCATGTCATGCAGGGGCCAACAAATCGAGGGGCTCCAAGGTAAGGTGACCGATCGCCAGGTCGCCTGTTTCAATGCACCCCTCCTTAGTAATAAGCGGCATGTATTACAGAATGTACCTGCGTCCACATCGATGACGGCGTCCTCCAGTACAGGGATATAGGCCCACTGCTTGATGGGCGAGGGGGAGGAGAAGACGAGGCGCCAGGTGCCGGTGAGGGCGGCAGGGAAGCCTGCAGGGGCGGGAAGGGGGAGAGGGACGCTGGTGTCAGTACAGGGAGGTCAAGGTTGCAGCAGAACGCAACACAGGAGGCACAGCGGGTGAGGTGCGGCTGACTGTGCAGGCAGCAGGGGGGCCCTGGGAGGCACAAATCCAACCGACCCGCCACGCTTCACCCGGCCATCCAGCCCGCAGACACCAAATGTGCCACACCTGCCAGGACCCCCCGCATCGCACCTTGCACCATCGGCTGCTGTTGGTGTGCCGCCTCCACTTGCTGCATCGCTGCCAGCACGTCCTCGGGCGCCACTTTTTTGGTTCGGCAGGCCTCCCGCAGGACCTGCAGAGCTGCCGACACATCAGCTGCTGCCGCCGCTGCTGGAGCACCGCTGCTGCTGGGGGCGGCCGCCGCAAGCACTTGGCGGCGCTGGTGCTGCCGCTGGTAGCGGGCGGCCAGGCGCAGCGGCGCATGTGTGGCGGCGGCGGCGGCGGCGGCAGGTGCTGCTGGCCTGGACGCGGCCGGGAGGTTGGAAACCAATGCGGCGCTCATGGTGAAGGGTGCACGTCGAGACGCAAAATTCCGCTTGGAGCTGACAGAGCCCGCAGGTGGCTGGGGTCGGGCGCAGCGAGCGGCTTGCACAGCTAGCTAGAGCGAAATGCAAGCAGAGGGCGACAGAATGCACCGGGGGGTGCCGCAAACAATGCCCGCTGCGCCCAGGTTTAGCCAGATCCCGCTCGCCGCCTTGTTGGCGCTGCGACTCGCACCGCCGGCTGCTGCCCGGATGCAGGTGTCAAAGGACCGGTCCTGTCACAACCGGTTCAGAATTTGGAAACCACCATGATACAAGTACAGTCTCTGGAACATCAAATCAAGTGCCGTAGAGTTGAGCAAGGTGCTGGGGAGTGGAGCGGTGAGTGGGTTTTGCTCGGTGGCGCTCCAGGTGGTGGTTTGTGAGCTTTGGTGCTGCCGGTCAAGTCAGTCCATGCCGCCGGCGCCTGCCACCCGCTGTTTGAATAGGCAGTTGTAGATCCTGGCAGCCTTGTCCGGCCCAATGGCTTTGGCGTTGCTGCAGAGCAGAGCAGAGTCAGGCGGTGGCAGGGGCGGGGGCGGGGGCAAGGCAGGATCAGCAGAGCTGTCACCACGAGCACAGCAATTTGCCAGTGTTCAGAACAGCAATACCTGGTCCCCACCTCTGCTGCGCACCCCACGCACCATTGCTTACAGCTAGGATGCACTGTCGCACTGCTGCTGCCTCACCTGCCGGCGCCTTTGATGCCGTGCAGCAGCCGCTCGGCGGCGCGGTGCCCGTCCTCGCCGCGGCGCTCCGCGGCCCGCGCCGCATCCTGCGCCAGGGGCGGGGGCGCAGCACAGTAATGCTGCCAGCCTATCCAATCCAAACACGCCCACAGGTGTTTGTGTTCATGCCTGCCAGTGCTGCACCCTCTGAGGCAGCGCCCTACATACCCGTGCCCCACCCAAGCCGCCCTACAATACGCAGCGCCCCCAAGCCAGCCGGCCTGCCGCCTCTCACCCCTCCCAGCCTCGGCAGCAGCGCGCCCGCTGTTACCTTCTGCTCAACCGTACCGTGCAGCACACACCCCCAGCTACCCTCAGCCCCGCCTGGCTTGCCTGGTAGGCTCGGTACAGGTGCAGCGGGGTGGGGTAATGAGCCAGCACCGCCTGGATGGCATCCGGGCCCAGCGCTGCAGGCAGGCAGAGGGGCAGCAGGCGCAGCAGTCAATCCACCAACACACGCAACTGCATGTCCCTGCACCTGCACCTGCACCTCTGCACTTGCAGCTCCTCTTCAGCGGCACCACCCCCGCTCCGCCGCTGCCGCTAGCACTCTTCTTGAGTGCCCTCCTGCCACACTGGCTCAGCAACAGGAGGGCAGCGCAGCAGCAGCTTCGCCATGCTTCGCCCCAATCTACTCGCACACCCCCGTGGCACCCCGCCCCGCCCCGCCCTCCCCAGGCTCACAGGGCACCGCCCCCAGCATCATGCCCCACAGGTCGTGCAGCGTCATCGTCCCATCCCCGTTGGCGCTGCACTGCTCCTTCCACGCAGCAAACGTGGGCAGCTGGCCTGCTCGGGGGGGTAGGGGCAGAGGCAGGCTGGCGGGTGGGTGGGCGGCGGGGCCACCGAGGGCAGCAGGGGCGGGAAGCGGGGGCAAGGGTGGCATGGGTGGCGGGGAAGAAAGGGGGAGGAGGCACAGGAGGGCTGGCGGGTTGCACGTTCACCGTGGCAGCCCGTTCACTGCGGTACGCAGTCAGCAGGCTCACCCGCCCGCCCGCCCACCTGCTGCCCTGCTGCCAGGCCCCAGGTCTCGGTACCAGTCCTGGATGCGGCAGGTGAGGCGGTGGAAGAGGCGGAAGGAGCAGTGGTGGTCTGCAACGGGCGGAGGGTGGGCGGGGAGACAGAGGGGCAGCAGGCGGAAGGGTTGGTGGTGTGTGCAGGGAGCAGTGGGGCAAGCAAGGTGCAGCCTGGCAGGGAGCGGGTGCAGGTCTGCACAGGACGCCCGCCTCAAAAGCGCCGCCCCGGCAGCTGCACGGGCCACACCAAGCACAGGCAGGCATCCCAGCGTGACCCAGCCCAGCCTAGTCCCAGTGCAGCACAGCGCACCTGCCGTGCGCAGCAGCGTGAAGCCGTCCACCACCTCCACGCTGGCGCCGGCGCTGCGCACCATCTTCTGCTGCTGCTCTGCAGGCCGGGGGAGCAGGAAACATGGCAGGACAGCAGGCGAGCAGGCAGGCGGGTGGGCGGGCGGATAGGTGGGCGGGAGAGCTGCAAGTCTAGCCTGCATCCTCACACAGGCTTCGCTGCTCGCCCGCTGTTGCCGGCATGCTCCCATCCCTGTGGGCAGCAGGCCTGATCGCCTGGCACCCCACCTAGCCAGCCACCCACTCCATCCTCATCAATACACTTAGCTGCTCAAAACCAAGTGTATTCAGCACGTGCTCCCCTTGCCCCGCCCCACCCGTGGGCAGCAGGTCTGGGTCTCCCTCCACCAGGTAGTACACCTGGCGCAGGCCGCAGCGCTTGAGGTAGTACTGCGGCAGTACGGGGCCGGGGGTGGGGGGGCAGAAGGGGCGGCAGCTCAAGGTGGGTGGTAGGATGGGTTGTGTGCGGTGGAGACAAGGGTAGGAGCGGGCGGCAGCCAGCGAGCTGCACGGGCGCACCACCCACAATACAACCATTGAACCACCACTGCACCGCGCAACCCCAACACCCCACACCCCACACCCGCACAACCATTGTGCGGGGACATCCACGCACTGCCCCAGGCCCCCGCCCCCACCAACCCCCACCCCGCCCGCTGTGCTGCAGCAGCATGCGTCCACCTTCTGCTTCCTCATACTGGCCAAGCCAGCCCGCCCCACCCGCTGTGCAGTAGCATGTGTGCGCCCTCACCTTTTGCTTCTCGTACCGGTTGCCCTTGCCAATGATGGAGGACACCAGGTCCTGGCAGCTCTTGCGCTCAACAACAAAGTCCAGCACGTACTCGGTGCCAGGCGGGCGCCTGCAGAAAACCACAGGCGGGGCAACGCACGTGGAACGGATGGATACGGGGCGCTTCAGAATGAAGCAGCACGCACTTCATCGCACGCATCTAACCAGGGATGCAAGGCGAGGAGGGGGGAGCGGGTGCACGCAGTTGAGAGGGGATGCCGCAGGGGCAGCTGGTTCCCACGGGCCCTCAGTCCAACCGATGTCCGCCCCTGCCCCCCTACTTGCCTGCTGCGCGCCACCCAAATTGCGTCGCCGATGGGCAGCTGCCGCTCCTCCACCACCAGCCCTGCCTGCCGCAGCTGCACTCAGCAGGGGGAGGGAGGAGCAATAGTGGGGGGCCAAGCAGGGGCTTTTTTTTCGGGCAGTGGCTGGGCAAACAAGGGTGCTAGCGTGAGGCACAGAACAGGCAGAAAGGCAGGCAAGTAAGCTGGCTGGCAGCTGAACACATGTCCACCACGGCAGCCTCTCAGTGCAGCGCAGCTCAGCATGCAGCAGCTCAACGCAGCACAACGCCAGCACAGCGTGCACAGCACAGCGCAGCACAGCATGCGCAGCAGCAGGCACAGCGGGCACAGCAGGGGATGGCGCACGTTGGCGAGGTGTGTGTCCAGCGCCGAGCCGCGGCCCTGGCCCTGGCAGGTGCGTGTGAACTGCTCCCGCTGGTCCACCACCATCACCACCTGCGGCAAGGCCAGGAGGGCAGGCAGGCAGGCAGGCAGGCGCACGTCAAGCATGGACGGTGCACGGCAAGCAGGAGGCGGTGGTTTGCAGCGATACATGCAGCATGGGCAGGCGGGCGGGCGGGCAGGCAGGCAGGCGCACGTCGAGCAGGAAGGGTGGTAAGGAGGGGCTAGCTTGCAACAAGACATGAAGACAGCAGGGCAGGCGGGCGGGCAGGGGCGGGAGGGAGGGCTGTGAAACGCGTGGTAGCGGCAGTTGCCCGCCGCTGGACCCGGCATGCACACAACAGCAGCGGTCCTAACTACCGTCACCACGCCACACCACATGACCACACACACACGCACACGCACCCCTATACCACGCCCCCTCCCCCAACCCCACCTCGTACTCCTCCGCAAACCGCCTGCCAGGTGGCAGCGGTGGCAGCCGCACTTCCTGCGGCGCCTGGCGGATGGCAGCCCCAGCGCTGGCCCCGGCACCGCCCCCGCTGCCGCTGCCGCTGCGTGCCAGCGCCGAGCCTGCAGCGCCCGCTGCCCCGGGCCCCGTCGCCAGTGCTGCAGCAGCGGCACCGTAATCGCCGCTGCATCTCCCACCCAGCTGGCTGTCCAAGTTGGAGAGGAAGCCGTCAATGTCATACGGCCCTGCTGCTGCTGCTGCTGCTGCCCCGGAGCGCTGCCGCTCCAGCCCTTCATCCTCCTCCCCCAGCTGCTGCTGGCTGCCAGCACGAATGTGGCCCCCTCGCCCGCTCACACCGCCCGCACGTGCTGCTGCTGCTGCCGGCCTGCCAGCTGGCACAGCAGCGCCCCGCCCACCCAGCAGTGGCCAGTCCGCGGCCCTGTCGAGGGCACCTGCCGGCGGCTGCTCCCGCCCCCGCTGCGGCAGCAGCTGACCCTGCCCGCCGCGCTCCTCCCAGCGTGCGGCTGCTGCTGCGCCGCTGCGCTGTGCTGCCGCAGCAGGCATTGGCAGCCCCGCTGGGCCTGCTGGCTCCTCCCCTTCAGCATCAGAGTCCCCCTCTGCATCCGAGCCAAGTGCCTCAGCCAGCTCCACCGCCCGCCCAATGTCTGGCAGGCCCATCTCCCCCAGCGACTTGCGCAGCGCCTGCGTGAGGGAAGGGAGGAGGTGAAGACGGGGAGTGGGTGTGATGGGGGCAGTGGAGGAGGACGCACTTGGTGGAGGACGCGTGGTGGTGGTCATGGGGGGGAGAAGCCACTGATGCCCAGCCTCGTGCCTTGTGGAGCAGAAGCTGCAGGGATGAATGCACAGCAAAGACAGCACCGGGCAAACCGCCTACACAAGCATGGGAGGCCTGTGATGCCGCACACGGCCTGCTCCTCCAGGGGGAGGGAGGGCCTGCTTACCCGCCGCGCCTTCTTGTCCGAGTAGCCCATGCCCACCATGGCCGCCACCTGTGCATCCGGCACAGCAGGCACAGCAGCTGCAGCCAGCCTGGCATCCAACGCTGCCGCGCCCGGGGGCAGCGCTGCGCCACCGCCTGCTGCCACTGCTGCTGCCGCTGCCTCTGCCGCCCGGCCGGGGCGGCGCAGCGGGGAGGGGGAGTCGTCGCTCAAGAGATCAATGACGTCGCCACAAGGCGCCCCGCCAGCTGCTCCCGGCGCGGCTTGGCGAGAGCCTGTGCCCATGGCGGGCCCACGTGGCACCGCCAGTGCAGGCGGCTGCTGCCGTGGCTGCTGCTGCGCCTGCTGCCGCTGCAGGCGCTGCGTGAGGGGCAGGCTGAGGTAGTCAACATCCTCCTCATCCTCTTCATCCTGTGCACCCAAGCCGCTATCGTAATACCCTGCTCCTGCTGCAAAGCCCCCTACTGCGGCTCCCGCTGCTGCCGTGCGGCGGGGCACAGGCGCTGCACCTCCCACCGCCGGCTCCTCCCACCGTGCAGCCGGCACCGCTGCAGGCGCCACCTGCTGCCGTTGCTGTGGCTGCTGCGGCGCCGGCTGCGGCAGCGGAGCCTCTTGCTGCACCGGCAGGCGCCGGTTGGCCTGCAGACCTGCTGAGGGCAGCACGCCCTCTGGCACCCCCGCTGCTGCCGCCGCTGCTGCTGCTGCACCGGGCGCCTCCTCCTCAAGCTGAAAGAGCAGGGGCCCTGCAGGGGGGTGGGGCGGTGTGGGGCAATGTACACAGGGAGTCGGAGGAACCATGGCAGGGGAAAACATGGTTACGAGGGAAATGTACGTCACAGCGCAGATGGGCAGGCAGAGCCGCCCAAACCATCAAGCTAGCTGCCTGCTGCTCACTTCCGCTGCCTCCAGCATGCTACCAATCCCCAGGTCCCCGCCCCACTCACCGGTGGTGGGTATGCCCTGTATGGGCTGCAGTATGCCTCGCTCCACGCCGTCGCGGTACAGCCGCTCAGCCAGAGCAAACCCCTGTGCGGGAGAGGTGCCACGAAGCATGGCGAGGAGGGCAGAGGTGTGTGACGTGCTGATGCTGACAGAGGGCACGGGGTGGCCGAAGGTTTGCCAGTGCACAAAGCGCAAGCGGTCTGGTGCAGGCAGGGCAGGCAAGACGCTTGGTAGAGCAGGTGATTGACATGCGCAGCATCGCAGCCTAGGAGTAGCATTGCACCCCCCAGCCTGCCAGCCAGCCAGCCAGCCGGCAGTCACCTGCGCTGTGAGTGAGACCTTCTTGGGGTTGCTCCACTCGTGGGCCAGCCCCTTGACGATGATCTGGCGGCGGGGCGGCGGAGGGCAGAACACAGAAGGATGAGAGGAGGTGGGATGGCAGGCGAGGCATGTGCCATGACGCAGCCCACAGACAGCCAGGAGCGTGTGTGGGCCTTGGCGTGCAGACAGGGGGGCGCACAGCCATGTCCCCCCGGCACCACGCAGCGCTGCTCCTGCCACCAAACCAGAGTAGGCAGAGCGGGCAGCTCAGCAGGAGCGCAGCGCCAGTCACCTGCTTGCGGAAGCCGTTCCACCCGTTGTAGCCCCACTGCTGGCCGCCCGCGGTCCTGCGCACCGACGCCGCTGCGCGAGCAAGAGGGGGCAGGGCGGCACAGCCACACACGTCATGGCCCAGGTGCTGGCAGTCAGGGGCCGCGACTTGCATGCCGCCGCCTCACCCATGCACTGCTGCCGCCTTCACCCTCTACATCCACCGTGCCCAGGGCCTCACCATCCCCGCTGCTGGACTCGCCAAACATGCCACTGCCCACCACCACCAGCACCACCCAGCGACGCCACCCTGCCCCTCCCCTGCACCCGCCTCGCCCTGCATCAGCACGCCCCCGTTACACTGCAGCCCCCTCACCGTCCCCGTTGATGGGCTTGTCTGAGATGCCGCTGGCCTCTGTGAGGTCCATCAGCTCCTGCTTCAGAAAGTGCTGCTTGCGCTGGGGGCCCTTCTGGGCCTGAGCAGCGGGGGGCAGGCAGCACCGGGCAGGCGCGACAGAGAGTGGTGAGGATGGTGGCAGCGCGGCGAACGCGCATCCGCTGAGCTCAGCTGCCCACATGCCAGTTAGCGCTGCCCACATGCTGCAACCCAGCGGCAGCTCGCACTCGCCCCCAAACTGACATCCCACCCACGCACCTGCAGCATGACGATGAGGAAGGCGTAGGGCGCTGACCGCAGGCTGGGGATGTACTCCTTTGGGGCGCCCTTGGCCCTCTTGGCACGCTTGCCGCCACCGCCCTCCTCTCCCTCCGCCCCCTCCTCGCCGCTGCCGCCGCTGCCGCGCGGTCCACTCGCTCGTGCGCCCCCCCCTGCCGCCGTTCCTGCGGCGGCGGCGGCGGGCGCACGCCCTAAGGCATGCCCTGCCGCTGCGCCAGCTGGTGCCCCCGCCGCTGCGGCCGCCTCTTGCTTCTTGCGCTTGCGCAGCGCTGCCTGCTTGGGTGGCACGTAGGGACAAGTGGGCGGGCAGGCGGATGAGGAGGCGGCTCATGTGACCAACATATATCCATTGAGCCCACTTCACCTAAACCCTCCGCCCTGCAAGCATGTCACAACCCCCTGTCAAGCACTCCCGCTCCTTCCACACCCGTTTCCCCAGTCCACACGCCCCGCCCACCCACCGCGGCCGCCTTGTCCGCCGCTTCAACCGCCGCCATCGCCTGCACTTCCTCATCATCCGGTGGGTCTGGAGGGTACTCGGAGAACAGGTCCTCCACTATCATCTGCAGATTGGGAATGAAAAATGGCTGATTCGAGCGCGCTTCAGCTTCAAACGGAAGACACGAAAGCAAGCGAGTAACCCAGGACGGCACGGCAAGTTGGTGGCAGGCAGCGGTAGGTGCAGAGCAAGCGGGCGTGCGGCGGCAGGCAGCACCACCAGCCCTCCACTGCGCCGCAGGCAATGAGCGCACCCGAGCCATGGCGGGGCCGCAGCCCTTGACCTTCTGCGCGCTGGCCATGTCGTGCACAGTGAAGGGGTAGCTGAGCAGCACGTCGGCGGCGCGGCGCATCTGCCCTGCCAGGTTGTCCATGCCGCTCTCGGGCGGCGCATTGGCCAGACGCTGCCGCCGCGCCTCGCTGCAACGCAGCGGGAGGGAAGCGGAGGGAGGCATGGGCAGGTGGGCAGGTGCACAGCCTGGGCGGCGGCGGTTGCGACGGCGGGTGGCGGCAGGCGGCAGGAGTGGCGGCGGCGGCACGGCGCCTCCTCCGCATTTCGGCAGCGGGTCCTGGATGCTGTTCATGACCGGTGCGCACTCACAGCAGGAACTCTCGCACTAAGGTGTTGGCAGGGCGCAGACAAAGTTCCGCTTGGCCCAGCTCCACGAAGTCGGCTGCGGCATGCGCCGCTGCAGTGTACTTGCCCATGGTTGTTACACGGCAACCGTGTAGCGAGCAGGGGAGCTGAGGCGCTCAAACCATCGCCCGACCCATTTTGAAGACGCTGGCCCTTCGGCCAGCGCTGCGGCACCTCAGGCGCCAGAAAGTGATCCACCAACAGTTTAGGACGCCCTGGCCGCAAGAGAAAAGAAAATGCAACGGGTGAGCTGGCCACCTTCGGGATGCCGCTGCTGTGCAGTATTATTACTGGTTGCAGGTTCCTGTGCATAGCAGGAATGAAAAGTCGAAATGCCGAAGTGCTCTTTTCGTGGAAACCGCCGGAGCGAGCGGTCTTTTGCTTCTATC